>JAVJIF010008786.1:0-184122 GCA_038442645.1 Agave tequilana
TTGATAACCTTAAGCATAATCTCTTGAGTGTTAGTCAACTTTGTGATAAAGGTTTTAATGTTGTTTTTTAATAACTTAGCTTGTAGTATAATTGATAGACAAACAAATGCATGTATATTTTTTGAATTTCGTGAAAACAATGTATACATGATTGATATGTCTAATATGTAACGCAATGCTACTTGTTTGAATGCCTTCAATGATGACTCTTGGTTATGGCATAGGAGATTAGGCCATATTTCTTTTGACCATCTATCTAGATTAAACAACAAGAAAATGGTGAAGGTATTGCTTACTTGAAATTTTGAAAAGGACTGCATTTGTGATGCGTGCCAACTGGAGAAACAAACAACGTCCTCTTTCAAATCCATCAAGGATATCATGACATCACGACCCTGGAGTTGATCCATATAGATTTGTTTGGTCATACTAAAACCAAAAGTCTAAGTGGAATCGTTTTGCTTTCATTTTAGTTGATGATTTTTCTCGTTTTACTTGGGTTTTCATTTTAGAACATAAAAATCAAGCCTTTTCACATTTTAAGCCTTTAGAAAAAGAGTTGAAAAGGAAAAATTCTCTTCTATTTTAAGAATAAGAAGTGATAGAGATGGTGAATTCATAACCAACCCTTTACCACTTTTTACGAAGAACATGGAATTAAGCATGAACTATCTTGTCCTAGACTCCACAACAAAATGGAGTCATTGAGAGAAAAATCGTACATTACAAGAGATGGTTAGGACAATAATAAATGAGTACGTCTCCCTAATACCTATGGGCCAGACTGTAAACACATCTTTCTACATATCAAATAGGATTTTCTTATGCAAAAACACTTCCAAACATCTTTTGAGATTTATTATTCAAGAAAACCAATGTTTCATACTTTAAAGTTTTGGTTGTAAATATTTTATTTAAATACTAAAGATAACTTAGGTAAATTTGATGCAAAATCATATGAAGCATTTTTTGTTAGTTATTCTAACATTAGTAAAGCTTATAGAGTCTTCAATAAGTCATCCTTGACTATTGAAGAATCTCTACATGTAAAGTTTTAGGAATCTAATGTGTTTGTTGAGAATGTTGTAGAAATAGATTCCCTAAATGAAGACATGGAGAGAATTACCTTGAAGGATTCACCTACACTAGAAGACATGCCTAAAGTTGATGAGGAAGTGAAGTTCAAGAAGTTAATGTGGAACCATCACAATCACTTTCAAAGATTGGAGATTCACACCACATCATCGCAAGGATCTTATTATAGGTGAAGTATCAAAATGGGTAACTACTCGTTCTAAACTTCATGATCTTTATGGGCACTATGCATTTATTTCTCATTTTGAACCAAAGAACATCCTCGAAGCCGAGGCAACTCATATTGGTTACTTGCCATGCAAGAGGAGCTCAATCAATTCGAGCATAACCAAGTTTGGCATCTTGTTCCTAGGCCCCATGTAGACCAACAATTGTACTAAATGGATTTTTAGGAACAAGTTGGATGAGTCAGGTAATGTTGTTAGGAATAAAGCTAGTTAGTGGCCCAAGGTTATACTCAAGTCAAAGATATCGATTTTGAGGAAACTTTTGCAGCCGTAGCACGGCTTGAAATCATACGGATGACACTTGTATTTGCTTCATATAAAATTTTAAACTTTTTCAAATGAATGTAAAAGTACTTTCTTAATTGATTTATTGAAGAGGAGGTGTATATTGAACAAACCCCCCCGGTTTGTTGATCCTACACTTCCAGATTTTTGTTCAAACTAGACAAAGCTCTTTATGGTTTAAAACAAGCCCTAGGGCTAGGTATGAAAGGCTTTCTTCATTTCTTATTTCAAATGTTTTTACTAAAAAAAATAGACCTACTTTTTTTACCAAACATGTTGAAAATGAAATGCTTGTAGTTCAAATATATGTTGATGATATCATATTTGGCTCTACTAATGAAAATCTTTGCAAAGCTTTTGAATCATGCATGAAGGAGGAATTTGAGATGTCTATGATGGGCGAGCTTAACTACTTCCTTGGTCTCCAAATCAAGAAAAAGAGGATGAGATTTTCATCAATCAAGCCAAGTATACGAAGGAACTTATCAATAAATTTGGGCTTGAAGGGGATAAGACAAGCAAAACTCCCATGGCTACCACCACAAAGCTTGACAAGGATGAACAAGGTACAAATGTAGACATTAAACTTTACCGTAGCATGATTGGTAGTTTGTTATATTTAACGGTTAGTAGGCCGGACATTATGTTTTTGTGTATGTCTTTGTGCTCGATTTCAATCGTGTCCTAAAGAGTCCCATTTGATTGCAGTAAAACGCATTATTAGATACCTTAAGGGCACAATTGAAATGGGTTTGTGGTAACCGAAGATCGGACAATTTTTCATGAGATTTTTGGATGCCGACTATGCAGGTTGTAGAGTGGATAGGAAGATTATAAGTGGAACATATCAATTTCTCGATAATTATCTTGTTTCATGGTCTTTCAAAAATAAAATTCGGTAGCCCTCTCAACCGCCGAGGCGGAGTATGTTGCGTGGGACTTGTTATGCACAAATCCTTTGGATGAAACATACTCTCCTTGACTATGATTTGCAATATGACCATATTAAAATATTTTGTGATAATACTAGTACTATTCATATCTAAAAATACAAATCAACATAGTAAGACTAAGCACATTGACATTCGATATCACTTTCTTAGAGGTTATGAGAAATGTGATATTAAAACTGATTATGTTTCTATCAGATTTCAACTTACCGATATTTTTACAAAACCACTAGACTATAATAATTTTCTTTTATTTGTGGTGAATTGAATGTTTATGTTATGGATTCATGAAAAATTTTCAAACAATGTTTTTTTTTTTAACCCTTTTTGATGCATGACAAAAGGGGGAGAAAAAGTTAGTTTATTGTTTTGAGCTATTATTTTTCTTGATGATTTCTTTCTCATACAATCCATTCATGTATATAGCTATTCATGTATATAGCATGATTTGAGGGGGAGCCTCCAAGCTCCTTTTTCCCATTTGTTTGTTAAATAACTCATATGTTTTGTCATCATCAAGGGGGAGATTGTTGGCCCAAAGGTACAATCACCCGGTTTTAGAGTTTTGATGATTACAAAACATATATAGTTATTTATACTAATCTTATTTAAGTATTTAAAATTGTTACAGGGTTCTAAGGATTCATGATGTATGCTTCCTAAAGGAAGGTGTGATTGACTCAAGTTGACTCAATGGATCAAGATTTCAAGTTATTCAACATTGCCTATGGAAAAGCCTATATTGAAGATCTTGTAGTCACCTAGAACCATTGTAAGAATTAGTATATTAAGAGTAATAATATGATAGTTGTGCTCAAGAAAACACACACACACAAATACCTCTTCAAATACAAGTTTTTGATTTGTTGGTTTCGATGCATGTTTGATTGATATACATGTCTCAAAATATTTCATATTTTACATCTAGTTTAAAACATGTATTTCATCCCTTATAGCATGCTACTTAAACTTTAAACCATTTAAAAATATTTCAAAATTATTCAAAATTCAAAATTCCTTTCTTTAAAAATCTATTTTAGGCCTTACGGTCGACCGGGCGGTCGATCAGATCTATTTCAGGCCAGATCGGTCGACCGTCTGGTCGACCGGGCCTTGTAGCCTTGGGCGTACATGTTCATGCACGTCTTCCGGTCGACCGGGCCAGTTGACCGATAGACCTTGCGGTCGACCGACCGTCGACCGACTGCATGACCCTAGCTCTTGGGTTTTGTCGGTCGATTGGCCCGGTCGACCGCCAGTCAAAATTTTCTTTTTGTTTAGCCTGCGTTCGACAGGACCAGTCGACCGAAGCCAACGGCTTTTTTGCCATGTGGCCTGCCGGTCGACCGGCCCGGTTGACTGACAGCCGTTAAAAGACCCAATGACTCTTTCTTAAATTTTGGTTTGTTTTTAATGCTTCCTATACCTATTTTTGAATTCCTAGTGGCTAAACTCTACCCTAATGACCTAGTATTAATTATGGATAATATTATTCACTCCCTATAAATAGGGGTCATTGGTTATTTGTTTTTTACACAAGAAAAATATCCAAGTTTCAAGTTTTCAAAAGAGAAGAAAAGTTTACTTGCTTTCATTTTAAAATATCTTTCATTTGCAAAGTTTTTCAGTTGGTTTACAAGTTCTCTTTACTTGTTTTTAACTGAAATTTTTCTCTCACTTTACTTCTTGAGCTAAAAATCATCTCCACTCTATAAGAAGTTGTAAGAGAGAGTTTGTAGTCTTTTGATCACCAAGTGACTTATATTTCATTGTGTTGAGATCCTCTTGTGTGTAGAGATTGGATTTGGTAGAGTTGGGTACTCCGATCTTGTGTAGACCATTTATAATCCCCTTGGGTGTAAAGGTTCCGGTGTGAAAATTTTCTTTGTGGATTTAGTGAAAATCCTTCATAATGGTGAAGGCGGGGACGTAGAGCAGTGGCTTGAACCTCGAAACAAATTACTTGTGTTTGCGATTAGTTTTCTTTTTGCTCTCTATTGTTTTACATTCCTAACTAGTGATATTATTTGTTTGCTCTTCATCATTTCAATAATTTTTATTGACTTGTATTTCTCAGTTTTTACTCATCTCAATAAGAAAGCAATTGCGCACCTCAACTCATAATCTAGAGGAATCAAAGAGGAGAAGTTCTAGAGCCCTTCACGGGGAATTCGGCTTCAATTCTTATTTTGAGTGACCGCTTGCATCATTTATACTTAGTTGTTTAAAAAGATCATTAGATTAGTATTAACACCTATTAACCCCCCTCTAGGTGTTTTTCACACCTATCTCATGCATAGTCCTCAATGTATGAATGAATGCATATATGCATGAAAAAGAAAAAGGAAAAAAGATGTTACCTCAAGGTGGTGGTTCTGGTGGTGGTCGGATTGGTGAAAGCATTGTTGCCCAATTTAAATCATGTGGTGGCTCATAGATTCCACTTTAATTACCTCTTTCTTATTTACATGTTTTCAGTCCTCAAGATGATAGGATCATACAAGATTCTATCATGAATTTGTCCCTATTATATGACCAATCTTGAAATATCATCGTGGAGTCATTATGATTTTTACCTATGTCTAACAATAGAATATGATTCTAAGGAATGGTTGATTTGCACTCAGAAGTGGAAAGAATGAGGACCATTGTTGACTAGAAGAATTGAATTAAATCAAATTTAGGTTCAAGAGTCTATTTATGTTCAAAAGTCGAGTCCAAATAAAAAAAGTGAGATTCAAATTCTTTCCCAAAACTGAAATGTAACTATCCAAAACAAGTGGTTCATGTTTCAGATTTATAGGTACGGGAATCAGTGTTGGAATGGAAATTGAGTCCAAATCAGGTAAGGATACCGGGGTCAACATAAATTCAGAAATTGAAGCTAAATCATAAATTTGAAGATCGGGTTCACATTCATGTTCAAGTTCGATTTTTTTGAAATAAAAACTTACCAATTTGTCAATGGTTTGGTATTGCTCAGGTTTAAGACACTGTGGTAAAATTGAATCTTGGTTAAAGTTTTAAAGGCACCATGATTATTTATTCCTATCAATATAGTTAGAGAAATCGGGTATAGTCAAAAATTAGATAGGAGAGTTTCCTCATTCCTATACATGTCCATTTGATTAACTCTTGCTTCTAGCATATTAATGGAAGGGGTACAAGAATTTTTCGCTTTGAATCATGTATTTCATACTCTTTTCAAAGTCAATAGGTTCTTTGTTATGGTGGGACTTGGAGACTTGGCATTTTTTGCAAGTATTAAGTCCATCGAAATTTGAAAATACCGTGTGTACTCAAGAAAGTTTTGAAACTCTTTTTCTAAAGAAGATTTTTCTTCTATAGGGTAATCTTGATATTGAGTATAAGAAGCTGAATGTTGGTCAGGTTGTTGATAGAATGACTCGGGAGAGTTTGTATCCCCACTAACTCCGTGAAGAGTGGTGATGATCATCCTCATCTTGTTCATAATACTAGGGTTAGGACATATATTGATTCGAATAAGACCAATCCGGCATACTTTGTTGGTTAAAAATTATGAAATACCAGTTAGTGTTATCTGAAAAAAAAAAGTAGGTGTGTAATATGGATTATTATTAAAATTGAAAAAATTGTTGTTCTAATCCATTTCACACAAAATGACAAAAACAAATAAAGAAAAACAAACAAACAAAAGAAAGAAAGAAATTTTAACTTATATTAGGGTAGACCTTAGACCTAGATGACTTCTAACTAGGCTATCTACGGGAGACATATTGCAGCAATCTAACCACAAGTTAATCGGCCAGGTAGGGACAAGATCACTAGGAGTTATCCATGCCCAAGCAACGGGTATAATCATGCAAACCACTATTCTTCGAGGTTTCGCCTCTCAATCCCCATTCTTCTTCCTTCTTAGGTTAATCTCCTATTGAGTCTGAGATGTCTCTAGAGCCAACGTCTACTTGATTTTATATTAGAATTGGGTTAATAAGTGAGAAAATGATTTTTGAGCTAAGGAAGTGTAATGATTTTGCCACCTTATCTTATTTATAGGACAATCCTTTAATTCATTTTAGTGCACGTGTGCATGGCAAAATAACAGTCAAACAATTAAACATATAAGTGTTTTTCCTAAGCTATATGCGATCCAAACGTACCTTTACTCCATCGCTCTTCGATAATAGCAAAAAAAATAAAATAGAATTAGACATGTGCCCTAAAATGCAAGAGTCTAAACTGTTTTTAACATTAACAAGTAACAAGTTACTGTTGAATTAGAAACAGTGTATAAGTATATCAAACAACAGAGAAAATAAACACGCAAAAGCTAGATAAATAAAATTTAGTCACCCTTCAATAAAGTAGGGTGAGAAATCAACTCAGATTACCATGGAAACGCGGCTTTTTTTGCATTTGCATGATCAATACTGAGGTCTTCTGGGCTCTGCTTTCTAGAGTAGAGTCTTGAGACACTTATATATATTCTGCAATTCTCATTTTCTTGAAATCATTCTCTGTACACAAAAAAAAAAGAAGAAGGTTTAACTGTTAGTAAACTTAGAAAGAAACTTACCATCTCTCCCAGGCAACGTCGCCAAAATTTAATCGAGTTCTTACCTGCACATTAAATGTAAAGTTTAGAAATATACTAGGTTGCTCAATTCTACATCTATAGCAAGTAGCTATGTGGGTCGTGATCAAAAGAAGGGACTACGGTGGAAGCATATGGGTAAGTTCTCTTTCTAAATTATGAAAAAGGTTAAAGATCTTCTTTGTTTGAAAAAGTAAATAAAAAGAATACTAAATTAGTTAGAATAAAAAAGGTAAATGCTAGAAGATGGTTTTGAAAACATTTTGAATTAAAAGAGTTATTAAATTAAAGGAAAAAATAACATACCTTGGATTAGATTAAAGAAAGTGTTGAAATATCTTAGAAACTGTGATCATCTAAAATGAGCAACGATGAAGAAAAGTAGGAAAGTTATGTTGATTGTCACTCTCAATGCAACTCTCTTTAAAGAAAATTACATCTAGTGTCACTCTAAATACAATTCTTCCTCCCTTTTCTTTCATGAAAACTTTATCTAATCTAAGCTATAAAGAAAAAAAATAAAGCAATTAAAGTAAGTAAAACAAAAAGAGAAACACTAAAGAAAAGAATAGAAAAACCTTTATTGAAGCAGTCACCGCCAATTATATGAACTCGTTTTTTTCTCTATAAAATAACTCTCAAACTAAATGCTTGAAATTACACTTGGAATTCAAAAAATAAAATTAAAGAAAACCCTAAGCTTTGATCTCCACTTGGAGATTCCCATTTTCATATGCTCTACCTCTTTATTTATAGCAGAAATAGTGGATAGACTCGTAATGGAAGTTGTGCGACCATTAAGAGATATATCTTCAGAACTTTAATATGAACTTTAGATATTAAGATAATATCATTTCTCTTGACTTAGAGAGCAAGTTATTATCAATTTTTGAATTTAAATTCTCTCTTTATCTTCAAACTTGATTTGATTTATTCAGAATTTTATGTCAAAATTCATTTCTGAATTGGTTTGCAATAGTTGGCATGTTGATTGCTGACTATGACTTGTCAAACGACATATTTGGAATTGGTGGTGAACATAAGAATTGTAGCGCTTTAATTTCTCTTTTTGAATCATTTTGAATCATTAGATTTGAGTTTTTATAGTGACAGTTGATTGAGGCTAAACCTGCACACAATTACAGAAATAGATTTAAGAATAAAAAATGTGCAAGTGCTCAATTCTTCCGCTATAGCAAGTGGCTATGCGGGTCGTGATCCACAAGGAGGGTTTGCGATGGAAGCGTTACAATTCTTTATTGAAATCGTTAAGAAGAAAAGCGAAGATTCTTCTCTGTTTTTAAGTTAAGAAAAGGAAAAGAATTATGTTAAAATTAGAGAGAAAGTGAAAGATGAAGAAGGTGGAAAAAATCAGAACATAATGAAGCGAATATGTACAAATGAAGTGGAGAAAAAAAAGTGATTTTGAAGAGATGGTGATTTAATTTACAAAAATGAAAGAAAGAAATAAAAGAGTTACTTAGCTTCTTTTCACCAAAAGCTTACCTTGTGTTTTTTAGCTTCGATGTTACCTTGAATTGGAGGCAAGCAGCGCATAGCCCATAAGAGTCGAATGTTGGTCTCTTCCACATTACATCATCAAGATACGCAAGCATGAAATGATACAGAGAGACTCACAATTCCATCGTCATGAGCTATCGGTGGCACTCGCAAAGGCAAGGCTCTTTCGATGCTTTTAGACTCACTTGAAAGACAGTTGTACCAAAAAGAAAGTGAAGTAGAAAAGAAGAAGACAAAGAAAACTAAAGAAAAGTACATACAAGGAAAGAACATTGATTTGATTTCGTAACGATCAAAGAAAAGACATAAAACCTTACACCATTGTCACTATAGCTCCAGCTTCATTCTTGTTCTTCGATGAAAGTCGATCTCCTCAGAATTACATAATTAAAATTAAAATACATAAAAGAGAAAACACAAAACCTAAACTAAAGAAATAGAAAACTAGTCTAAATCCTAATCTGCATTCTCGTCCCTTTTGCCTTTGAATGAAGGTATTTATAGGAGAAATGGAGAGGGTAGAGGAGTGTGAAGATAAGTAAATCTAGCAATTTTTGAACTCCCCTTATCTTCAAACTTGATTTGAGGTGGATATTCAGTTCTGATCTGCAGTTTGTTGGCATAGTGATTGCTGAATATCACTTATCAAATAATAGAATTAGAGATAATGATCAACACAAGAGTTGTAGCTCTATAAGTCTGCTTTCTAGATCATCTTGAATCATCAGAATTGAGATTCTATAGCAAAAGTTATGATTCGAATACTAAAATGTATCCAGTCAGAATCTGAATCAAACTTGCTTCATCTCATCCCTTGATCTTTGCTTTAACCGATCGATTCTGAGAGGATTCTTCTCAACCAGTTTTCAACCTCTTGATTTTTCCTTGATTTAGTGAGTGTGAATTAATTCTGATTTAATTCAGAATTTTGGTGGGCTTTGGGCTCATTTCTCTTCATCTCCTTAAAGAATGGGCCTGCAAATAAATTAAGCAATTAATTAAGACAATGGAAAGTTTTATTCTAAAATAGGTATGAAAATATGATATTAATATGCAACATTAGTGACCAATCACACCCCCATACCTATCTTTTGCTCGTCCTCGAGCAAAACAACTAAACTATACTAAGGATTATTAGACCACTTTCGCAGGTCGCGCGATTACACTGAGCATGTGCAACAAGCCGTTAAACCTCTAGGTTTCCCCTAGAGGACGAGTTTTGTCTCGTGAGGGTTTTTAGCGATTGCACCCACAAAATCCATAAAGAAAGGGAAATAAAGAGTTAGTATTTTCGAAAAGCATTTTGAAAGGAAAAAATATTTGAAATATAATTGTAAGATCTAAGCAATCTATAAGTTATAGGAAAACCGAATTTTTTCATTCCTAAACTTAGTCTCTATTCAAAAATTTGTTATCAATCAAAGTCAGGAGTCAAATTGTACTTCTCATCTAGTCTATTACTTTACCCTAAGTCATATGCACCTTGTGAATGTGAAAATTTTGACTAAGGGTTCATTAACTCTAACTCTTATGCCTTATTTATTTATATATACTTTTTTTTGGTGGTATTATTCCTTAGTTCTATTAGGCTTTCTAATCTGCCCATGTAACGAGCCTTTAATCGATGACTCTCAAACCAGATGGTCTTAGGGCACCAGGTGAGAAGACACCCCCAAGGACTTAAGGACTCGAGCAAATAAGGCCACAACACTAAGGATTTTATTATATGAACCTCTTTTAGGCGTGAATACTTATGCTTTATTAGGCACAAATACCTAGCTTAATCAGAGGATTTTTCTTTTCAAACTTATTTAATCATCTTTCGCATAAATGCTAAGGCTTGCTTAGGCCAAAGCGCCTAGCTAGTCAATAATTAGATTTTTTTTTTTTTTAATAAGGTATAAGAATCTTTGTTTTTGAACCCTAAGTGTGTAAGTGTATGAAGTGTGCATATTTCATCAAGGTAAAGATCAAGACCAAATTACTTTGACAAATTATCTTCCTAACTCTAAAAATCATACAAATAATCTTATTTTTACCAAGTATAAGAAATCCTAATTTGGATTTTCCTATTCCTTAAAATTAACTTAATTTCTTACAAAAATAAGTCAAAATATTGTTTCTATTTTTCAAAAAGTTTTTAAAAGTAAAGAAAAATGTTAAATTTTTTTTTTAAACGAAAAGAAAAGTTATGTTAGACCCTCCCCCACACCTATCTCATGCATTGTTCTCAATGTATGAATTAATGCATAGATACATGAAAAGACGACAGGGAAGGAAAGTGTTACCTTAAGGTGGTGGTTCCGGTGGTGGTCTGATTGGTCCACGAAACGCGGCCCAATCAACTTTTCTTGGGTCTCGAAGGAACCCACCAGCACTATCTTTAATATAACCCATTAAAAAGATAAATCCATGAAGGATCTTTATTAAATATTTAACCCCATCTAATTTCCATATTCCATAAGTAATTTCGGAGTCAAATTTGTCAACCACCTCGTCCCAGAATGGAGTATTAAATGATAGAACGGTTGACTTGGATTCAGGAAGACAGGAACTAATACCGACTCAGGAAGGTGACTTAAGTCAAGTAAAGGTTCAAGAGTCGAAGTAGGTTCAGAAATTGGGTCCAAGTCAAGAAGTTGAAACTCTAGTCCACATCTATTTTCCAATAATGGAATGTGACCTAATATGGGTGATTCCAGTTCAGGAATGATAGGTGGAGGAATCAAAACTGACTCTAAAATATTACTCAAGTTTGGTAACAAAACAGGAGTCAAGATTGATTCAGAAAGTTGAACTGGATCACAGATTTGAGAATCTAGGTCACATATCTCATTGAGTTCAATATCAAAAAATGGAGAACTTACCAATTTGTCAATAGGATCTTCAAAAGTGTATAATTGGTCAAGTTCAATATGATCCTCAAAGATGGGTAATTCAATTTCATTATGAATTGAGATAGGATCCAATGTCGACTCCGGGAAAAGATTGAAATCAGGTGAAGATACCGGAGTCATAATCGAATCAGGAAGTAGAATTGAATCACTAAGTTGGGGTTCATGATCAAAATCATTTTCAAGTTCTATTTCAGGAAAAGGATAACTTGCCAAACTATCAATATCATTTGGAGTTTGGGCAAGTTCAAATGGTTGTTTTGAAATGGAATCTTGATTTCCAAAACTACATGACTCTTCGGCTCTAACAGAATAGTTAGTGACATCAGGACGGTGGGAACGTAGAGATTCGACCATCATATCTATGTCATGATTACGAGTGTTTTGAGCCTGAGTCATGGCTTCAAGCATCTTTTCATAATTGATAGGTTCATTGTTTTGATGAAAAGATGAAGAATTGTCTTGGAATTGGTAGTGAAATTGTGAGTCCATCAGATTTTGGGATTTGTGTTTGGACTCACGCATACTCATTTCCATAATTGATGGTTTCCAATTTTGGACTGGTGGAACTGAGTATGAATCTTGAACATAATGTGGACTGGGTGGAGAAGGAGGGTAAGGTAGTTGGAAATTATGCTAAGGGAGGTGAATCCCCACTGACTCGGTGAAGAGTTGAAATCATTATGGAAATTATAGTTATTAGATGGGGGGTATGGGTCATATTGATTCGGATAAGACCAATCCGGCACACTAAGTTGGTCAAAGTTATGATATACCGGGTTGGTAATATCCGAAAATGAAGTCAGTGTGTAATATGTATTATTATTGTAGTTGAAAAAATTATTATTATAGTCCATATCACACAATAGAATACAAACAAAAAAGAAAGATAAGCAAACAAATAAACAAACAAGAAAGAAAAAATTCTAACCTAAGTTAGGGTAGACCTAGACCTAGACGACTCCTAACTGGTTAGACTGTCCACGGGAGGTTTAATGTAGACTTTGACCACAAGCTAATCAGCCAGGTCAGGGCAAGGTTGGTGGGAGGTTTTCCGTCAAAGACGTTCCTTAATTAAATAACCACCAACCTTCGGGCTTTCGGCCCTCAATCCCTTTCCTAGACACTGATTTTGCAGGAGTCAGATTCTAACATTTTTCCCCCTTAGGATAATCTCCTAATTGAGTCCGAGATGTCCCTAGGGCCAACGTCTACTCAATTTTAGTTAGGCTTGGGTTAGTAAGTGCTTGGAATCTGATTTTTGGGCTAAGGAAGGGTGATTAAATCCCCACCTTATCTTGTTATGGGTTAGTGCCCTTAAAATAATTTTTGCAAGTGTACAAGATATGTAGGATTCACTCAAAGCGATATAAACAACCAAGAAGTGAGTCTTATGCTAAATGCAATGCATACGTACCTTGCTCCAGCACTCTTCAACAGTAAAAGAAATGAATTGAAAAGGCACGTGCCTAAATGCAAACGTCTAATCAATATTTTTACTTTATCAACAAATGTTTTACTGTTGGTTTATTAGCAGGCTTATGTTATGGCATATAAAAGAAAATAGAGTTGCAGAAAGCTAGAATTTTGCAAAGCAAGCTGCCCTGCAAAAAGATGGTTAGTAGTGCACTCCTCCTTGACGCAAAAACGCGGCAAAAGCCGCGAAAACGCGACAAT
Source organism: Agave tequilana (assembly GCA_038442645.1). Taxonomy (NCBI): domain Eukaryota; kingdom Viridiplantae; phylum Streptophyta; class Magnoliopsida; order Asparagales; family Asparagaceae; genus Agave; species Agave tequilana. Next base: position 13,226 of record JAVJIF010008786.1, read on the forward strand.
TCAGAGGGTCCTTGGTCTCTATTTTTTTTGGAACAGAGACCCACGACCACTTATATGTTTCTGCAATCCTTTATTTCTACTTTGCTTGCCCTGTAACCTGCAACAGAGAAGAACATTCGTTTAGTTCTAAAAAATTTTCAATAAAAATTCAGATTTCAATAAAACCGTTTTACCCTCCCCGGCAACGGCGCCAAAATTTGTTTGAGGCTAAACCTGCACACAAATTACAGAATATTAGATTTAAGAATAAAAAATGTGCAAGTGCTCAATTCTTCCGCTATAGCAAGTGGTTATGCGGGTCGTGATCCACAAGGAGGGTTTGCGATGGAAGCGTTACAATTCTTTATTGAAATCGTTAAGAAGAAAAGCGAAGATTCTTCTCTGTTTTTAAGTTAAGAAAAGGAAAAAGAATTATGTTAAAATTAGAGAGAAAGTGAAAGATGAAGAAGGTGGAAAAAATCAGAACATAATGAAGCGAATATGTACAAATGAAGTGGAGAAAAAAAAGTGATTTTGAAGAGATGGTGATTTAATTTACAAAAATGAAAGAAAGAAATAAAAGAGTTACTTACCTTCTTTTCACCAAAAGCTTACCTTGAGTTTTTAGCTTTGATGTTACCTTGAATTGGAGGCAAGCAGCGCATAGCCCATAAGAGTCGAATGTTGGTCTCTTCCACATTACATCATCAAGATACGCAAGCATGAAATGATACAGAGAGACTCACAATTCCATCGTAATGAGCTATCGGTGGTACTTGCAAAGGCAAGGCTCTTTCGATGCTTTTAGACTCACTTGGAAGACAGTTGTACCAAAAGAAAAGTGAAGTAGAAAAGAAGAAGACAAAGAAAACTAAAGAAAAGTACATACAAGGAAAGAACATTGATTTGATTTCGTAACGATCAAAGAAAAGACATAAAACCTTACACCATTGTCACTATAGCTCCAGCTTCATTCTTGTTCTTCGATGAAAGTCGATCTCCTCAGAATTACATAATTAAAATTAAAATTACATAAAAGAGAAAAATAAAAACCTAAACTAAAGAAATGGAAAACTAGTCTAAATCCTAATCTGCATTGTCGTCCCTTTTGCCTTTGAGTGAAGGTATTTATAGGAGAAATGGAGAGGGTAGAGGAGTGTGAAGATAAGTAAATCTAGCAATTTTTGAACTCCCCTTATCTTTAAACTTGATTTGAGGTGGATATTCAGTTCTGATCTGCAGTTTGTTGGCATATTGATTGCTGATTATCACTTATCAAATAATAGAATTAGAGATAATGATCAACACAAGAGTTGTAGCTCTGTAAGTCTGCTTTCTGGATCATCTTGAATCATCAGAATTGAGATTCTATAGCAAAAGTTATGATTCGAATACTAAAATATATCCAGTCAGAATCTGAATCAAACTTGCTTCATCTCATCCCTTGATCTTTGCTTTAACCGATCGATTCTGAGAGGATTCTTCTCAACCAGTTTTCAACCTCTTGATTTTTCCCTGATTTAGTGAGTGTGAATTAATTCTGATTTAATTCAGAATTTTGGTGGGCTTTGGGCTCATTTCTCTTCATCTCCTTAAAGAATGGGCCTGCAAATAAATTAAGCAATTAATTAAGACAATGCAAAGTTTTATTCTAAAATAGGTATGAAAATATGATATTAAATATGCAACATTAGTGACCAATCAACAGTTATGCCCAAAATACTAAAAAGTATCCAGTTTAAATCTGAGTCTTAATTGATTTATCTCCAATTATGGCTGCTTCATCTCGTCCATTCATCAAGGGATATAACTTTAGAGGCTTCATTTGAACTCTGAATTTTGAGAGAATATTCCTTCTCTTTAACTTGAGAAGCAAATCATCTCCAAATTTGAGTTTAAATTTAAATTCTCTCTCATTATCTTTGACTTGGAGCTTAAACAACCTAAATTTAAGTTGATTTTCTTCTTTATTTTCAATTAGAATGGGATTATCTATTAATTTCTTTGGCTTTTTTGACTTTTAGGCTTCTTTTTAATCTTTTGGGTTTCTTTTCTTTTCTTTTTTTAATTATAGAGGCCTGCACATTACTAAGGAAAAATACAATTATAAAAATAAATGTGAAAATATAACTAAAAATATGCAAATATGATTAACAATACTATGCATATGACTTGAGATATCAACAATTTTACAAGAATAAAAAGGTCAAAGGAAGGTGAAAACATCACCTTCGGAGATGATTCCAAAGGACGTGTCATCGGTTGTGATAATGTTAAAATTGGTATATCTCCTACTATTGAAAATATTGCTTTAGCAAATAGTTGAAAGCATAACCTTCTAAGTATAAGCGAGCTTTATGATAATTAAAGTCATTTTTTGTTCTACTTCTTACATGATTATAGATGATAAAAATACTTGCATATTTTTCAAATTTAAAGAGAACAATGTTTATATTATTGATTTACTTAATTTTGATTGCAATGTTAAATATTTTTCGACTTTAATGAAGATTCTTGGCTTTAGCATAAAAGACTAGGACATATTTCTTTTGATCATCTAGCTCATATTAGTTCTAAGAATGCAGTAAGAGGCATTCTAAAATTGAAGTTTGAAAAAGACTGTCATGTGATGCATGCCAACATGGTAAACAAACTAAATCGTCTTTTAAATCAATTAAGGATGTTATAACTACTCGTCCTTTAGAATTAATACATATGGACTAGTTTGGTCCTACTCAAGTCAAGAGTTTAAATGGCAATAGATATGTTTTTTTTTAGTCTATGATTTCTCAAGTTTTACTTGGGTTTTCTATATTGGACACAAAGATGAAACTTTTTCATTTTTCAATGTATTAGCAAAAGAGTATAAAAAAAAGTTTTTCGATTTTGCACATTCATAGTGATAGAGGCGGTGAGTTTATCAACCACTATTTCATTAACTATTGTGAAAAACATAGAATAAAATATGAATTTTCTTGCCCGTGAACCCTAAAAGTAGGGTAGTTGAAAGAAAAATAGTACTCTACAAGAGATAGCAAGAACCATGATAAATGAGTATGGTCTCTCTCAATATCTATGGGCTGATGCCATTAATACTTCATGTTACATTAATAACAGAATTTATTTTTAAAAGAAAATTAAGAGAACTCTTTTTGAGATTTATCATTTGAAAAAGTGAAATGTATCTTATTTAAAGGCTTTTGGTTGCAAAAATTTTCTTTTAAATATAAGAGAAATTTTAGGAAAATTAGATTCAAAAGTTTTTGAAGGAATTTTTGTTGCATATTCTTCAACTAGCAAAGCTTATAGGATTTTCAATAGGTATACTTTAACCATTGAAGAATCCATGCATGTAAAGTTTAAAGAATCTAACAAGTTTGTTAAGAATATTGTAGATGTTCAGATAAATTCTTTATGTAAAGATATGGATAAAGCCACACTTAAGGACGCTCCCATTCAAGAAAAATCTGAGGATGAAGAACCAAGTATAAATGATCAAGAAGAATGCCTAGAAGAAGTTCAACCTTCTCAACTCTTCCAAGAGATTTTAAGTATACCTCAAGTCATCCAAAGGATCTCATCAGGTGAAGTGTCAAAAGTGGTAGCTACTAGATCTACAGTTCATATTTATGTGATTATATTGCTTTTATTTCACACGTAGAGCCTAAAAATATTCATGAGGCCAAGGTAGACTCCTATTGATTGTTTGCTATGCAAGAGGAGCTCAATCAATTCGAGCGTAATCAAGTACGGAGACTTATTCCTAGACCCTAAGATAGACCAATCATTGGTACTAAATGGGTATTTATAAACAATCTAAATGAGTCAGGTAATATTATTAGAAATAAGGCTAGACTACTCGCCCTACGTTACAATCAAATCGAGAGAATTGATTTTGAGGAAATCTATGCACCGGTTGCAGGACTCAAAGACATTAGAATGACTCTCGCATATGCATCATATAAAGATTTCACATTATATCAGATGGATGTAAAGAGTGCTTTTCTAAATAGATTCATAGAAGAGAAAGTGTATGTTGAACAACCCTCTGAGTTTGTTGATCATGTACATTCCGATTATGTATTCAAGTTGGATAAAGCCCTTTATGGTTTTAAAAAAACTTCAAGAGCTCGATATGATATGCTTAGTAATTTTTTTCTTAACAAGGGTTTTGCTTAAGGTTAAGGTGACACCACACTTTTTACTAAGCATGTTGATAAAGATATTTTAATTATAAAAACTATATAGATGATATTATATTTGGTTCAACTAATAATGATTTATGTAAAGATTTCGAAAGTTGTATGAAAGAAGAGTTTGGGATCAGCATGATGGGCGAATTTAACTACTTTCTTGGACTCCATATCAAGCAAAAGAAGGATGGATCTTCTTGAATCAAGTACACAAAAGAGTTGATCAAGAAGTTTAGTCTAAAAAGCACTAAACCTTGCAAAACACCCATGGCTATCACTACAAAGCTTGACAAGGACGATCAAGATAAGTGTGTTGATATTAAAATTTATAGAGGCATGTTAGGTAGCATACTTTATTTAATGGCTAGTAGGTTGAATATCATGTACAGTGTTTGTTTGTATGCTCGTTTTCAACCTTGTCCAAAAGAATTACATTTAATTGCAGTAAAATGCATTATAAGATATCTAAAGAGCACAATTAACATGGGTTTGTGGTTTATGAAAACTGCTCAATTTACAATGATGAGTTATTCAGATATTGACTATGCAGGTTGTGGAGTGGATAAAAAGAGTACAAGTGGAACATGTCAATTTCTTGATAATTGTCTTGTTTCATGGTCCCCTAGAAAGTAAAATTCAATAGAACTTTCAACCGTCGAGGCGGAGTATACTGCAGTGTGTGCTAGTTGTGCACAAGTACTTTGAATGGAACAACTCTACTCAATTATCATTTGCATTTCGATCATACCAAGATATTTTGTAATAATAATAGCACTATACACATGACGAAAAATACAAATCAGCGTAGTAAAACCAAATATATTGAGACTATGTATCATTTTCTAAGAGATCACTTTGAAAAAAGAGATTCTGATATAGATTATGTATCTACTCATATACAATTAGCGGATATTTTCACTAAATCGTTGAATTTTAACCAATTTACGTATATTTGTGGTGAATTAAATTTATGCATTATGGATAATTAATTTTCATGCTTATCTGTTATAAAATATTTCTCTATTTATTTTGAATTCTTATGATTTTTAACTGATCAATATATTAAACACTCATTTAAATTTTCTATTTTATGACTGTTAATGTTGACAGTTTTATACATCTATCAATGGATGACTGACAATAGTTAGAATGACATGTTGATAACCTTTATGATTTTTGTTACTGCAGCTACAAATTTCACTTATATTTCAATTTTTCTCAATCTGTGAACAGTCAAATAGAATTATCGACAGAGGACTGTGACAATTCTATCGACCGTCGATAGTAAGAATGGCTACAGTAGCAGCAGCCTATTTAATAACTTTTACCCACTTTATTTCTCTACCCCCATTTCTCTCTTATCGACTCCTCTACCCAAACCCTAGTTTTTTCTTCAATTCCTAAGCAGCTCCATATACCCTCTTGCATCCATTTTAGGGGTCTCTCAAGGTTTAAATCTTTAGATCTCCATTTCTATCTCTTATTGGGAAAGATTGTTGGTTAATCTTCTCCTCTCTTCCATTTTTCAAACCCTAGTATTGTCAATTTCTTTAATATATCTCAACCTAAGAAATCTAGGACTGATGCAGGATCTTCTAGGGTTTCTAAACTATTTTCTTCTAGAACTAAGATGCCCAGAGTTACTAGTTCTAGAACTCCACCCTCATTTCAGAAATTTGTGAGCCCTAATGCTCTTGAGAAATTCAATACTTCATTTACTAGAAATCTGTTCTTACTGGAAAACCCATTAATCTTCCTAGCTTTGCTAATTATCATATTAAATCTCTTTTTGATAGAACGGATTGGAAAATTTTCTTCAAATCAATGAAATATCTTATTTCAATTTGGTTCAAACTTTTTATGCAAATCTTTCTTTGGACGAAAACAATGTTATTCATAGTCGTATTGATAGTGTTGATGTTTCATTATCTATTGATCATATTGCTCACATATTGCCAACATCTTTCCCTTCTTTGTGAAGGTTTTGATACATTTTTTGAACATTTAAACTCTTTTTGAAACTATCCTGAAGGAGAATCTCGTGAGACTACATCTGTATTTATTCACAATGATGGCAATCTATATCTTACCCTGAATGACAAGGTCTCTTTGCTCACTATTCCTTGTCAAATTTTAGCCAAAATAATCATGCTCAACATTCTCCCCAAATCAAGAGAATATGGTAAAGTAAGAGGGTGTATTACTTTCTTAATTTACTGTATTATAATAGGTCTTCATGTTAATCTCTCTAAACTTTTTTTTGACAATCTGACTGCGGATAATTTCGAGTATAAGAACTTATCCTATGGTATGATCCTAACTATTTTCTTGATTTTTGGGAAGTTGACTTATCTGAGGAACCTTTCATTACTCCTTCTAGACCTTTTGATAGGAGCTTCATAAACCTTATATTGAGCCATCTTTCTAAACCTACTAAAGATGCCCCTCCTGATGAGGAAGAAGATATTCTTGAACCTGAACCCCAACATACTTCTTGTCCACCTGTCCCTCCTACAGATCCCTATTCCATACTTCTAGTCTCTGTAGCCGAGCTCACTTTCTCTCACAATCAACTCCATGATGACTTTTATTCCATGGTCTCCCACTTTGCAATATCATAGAGGCATATTGAGCTGCATCTCACGCAGATTCAGCATCACTTGGGGTATGAGATTCCACCACCGGCACAGTACATTAATCCTCTTCCTCCTACTGATCCTCCATTCCCTCCTAATGATCCATGACCTGCTTCTGCAGATGACCATCCACGTCATGGAGATACAATATGGCAGTGCCTCCAGCTCTTTTTGATCGATGACAAAAAGGAAGAGAATCATTTCAGAAAGGCGCACATTACATATCTTTTGGATCTTTTTGTTTGGTGGAGTTTTATTGTTTATTTAAGTGGACATATTTCAAACTTTGCTTGTTATTGTACTTCTTAAACTCTTGCTATGCTTTAAAGCTTTTGCTATGCATGTTTATGCAATTTTTTAGTAGAATGGTGTTTTAAATGTTTATGATATCTTTTCTGAGATTATGTTATCTAGATGGTAGATGGTGGTATGGATGGTTGGCAGTTTATTTTTGCATATTATATTCATTGATATATTTCTTTTATGCAATTATTTATGGATGATATATGTCATGTTTATTATATGCATCATTTCATGGGGAATTTATTTATAAACTCTTTTCCTAAAATTCATGAGTTTTGTCATCATCTAAAATGGGGAGATTGTTGGCCCAAGGGTATAATTGTTCTCTATTTTGATGACTCTCTACTTAAGAATATATATGAGAACTAATTGTTCAGTGAAAAATTTCGTTAATATGAAAAGAAAATTACAACAGATCAAAATCCGATTAAAAAAGATAGGAGAAAAATTAAATTTCTCATTTGTATAATGTTGGGTTCTTGATGTGGTGATGGAGAGTGATTCTTGTTCTCCTGGTTGAACGACAAACTTCTCTTCGAGATCTGCTTCGGGGTGCTCTCAAAAATGTATTCAAAAAAGAACTCAATTTTTAACACAATAAGTATTTAAAGTTCTCTGATTTCTTTCCCTCTATCTGAACCTTTGAAAGGAAGAAGTCTTTAGCTTGAAAATTATCAGGGCCGCATCTGTAGGAAAAAAATTTCTCCTTTTTTCTTTATAGCTCTCGATGCTATTTATAGGGGTATAATTGTCCCCTAGAGTCCCTCCATAATGGAGATTAACTCTAACATTACGTTGGCAGTTAATTGACCCAGTAATGGGGGTCAGTTATAACAGAAACGCGGGGTCTCGCTTCTGACGTGAACCTCATTCTGTTGTGTAGACGCAGCTCTCACAGGCTTCTCATGGTCGCAATTGAAGTCAAAACGCGAAGGTCACAGGAATGTGTTGAAACTGAAATTGTTGGCCCAAAGGCCCATCACTCTAGTTTTGATGATGATTAACTCATGTAGTTATAGTACTAATGAACTTGTGTTTAATTAGTGACAGATTCATTATCAAGATCTTAGTAGGTGTGTAGCTTCAACAAAGGATTTAAATTCATGTTTTGGAGCTAGCACGGTTTGGACCAAGTCAAGAAGAAGAGAAGACTTCAAGTGAAGACTTCATGAAGACTTGTGTCTAGGTTTGTTTTTTTAAGATTTTGTTTTTAGTTAAAATGTAAAGGATAGATTAGTTGGTGGATTGCTCAAGTATACTATACACACACACACACTCTTGTTTAGTTTTGTTTTTCATAAAAGAATTTTCATTTTAGAAAAGACTTTTCATTTTGGAAAAGTACCGGTTTGGTTCTTGGTATTTCTTATATACATGTTTTAACCAAAACCATATTTAGATCTTATTGTCAAAAACATAGATATTTCACCAAGTATGTGTAGTGGATCATATACATACACTCTGTGCCTTAAAAGAGTTTAAATATCTTGTTTTTGTATTTGGTGAAGTTTTGGAAAAATCAATTTGGAAAAATACAGTTTTTGTTTTGAGCCAATTATTCCAAGTTACAAAAATAGTTCAAATCTTTTGTAATATGCCTTGATTTTGTGCAAGCATGTTCGATTATGAAAGTAAAGTGTTAAAACTATTTTTGTAGATTTTTCATGATTTTATGGGATTTTATTTCAACCAAAAAGACAAAGATTTTTGTCCCAGAAATTCTGTACTGGCTTCTGCCGGTCGACTGACCCGGTCGACCAGGCTTATAGTCGGTCGACCGGGCAGTCGACCGACGTGCACAGACGTGCACGCCAATTCTGGCAGGAGGATCGGTCGACGACCCGATCGACCGTCCAGAGAGCTCTGCTATCTGGAAAGGCCCCGGTCGACCGACCGGTTGATCGGACAGAGAGCATTGCTCTCTGTATCCTGGCCACGGTCGACCGGCCGGTTGACCGCTGGATCGACGGTCAGAAATCTGACCGTTGGCCGGTCGACCGGGCGGTCAACCGACAGGCCACCTGGCTCCCAACGGCTAGTTTTTCTAGCCCTATAAATTTGGGGGTTTGGATTCTATTTTCTCTACGATTTTCAAGTGGTTTTTGGGCTAGTTTTTCCAACTCTTTTAAGAGGTTTTATCCACTTGTATTTAGGCTAAATACTTCCTTTGAAAAGAAGAGTTTATCAACAGTGTTTCAAAAGAGATTTTCTTGTGTTTCTCACCATAGATTCCATTCTTGTTTTTTCACACAACACTTGAGCTATCAATTACTATATCTACCTATAGGAGTGTTATTGTGAGAGTGTTTATTGGTGATCAAAGTGTTTAGATCACCAAGAGATCTTTCTTGTACTTTGAGAAGGCGGACAAGTGTATTCACGGTGGTTTCGAGTTCGTGTGTGAACTCTTTGTTTGAGGTGCGGCCTCCGCGAGCTAGTGGGCTTGCGGTGTGTACGGGACTAGAGAGTCCGAGGGCTTGTAGGTGTTGCGGCACCGAGTGATCTGGTGGGATCGAGATTAGTGGAAATCCTTCGTAGTGTCGAAGGCGGGATGTAAAGCAAGTGTGCTTGAACCTCGAAACAAATCCCTCATGTTTGCGATTGCTTTTACTCTCTCTCTCCCCCTTATTGTTTATATCATGCATGCTTTTGTTGTGTTTATCTTTACATGCTTGATATTTATTTGTGCTCATATTGTATATACTTGGGATTGTTTGCTAACACTAGTTTTCAACCAATAGAGCCAACGCGGCACCTCAACCCATATCTAGGGAATCTTGAGGAGTTAGTCCAGAGCCCTTCAAGGGGAATTCAGCTACACTCTTGTGTTAAACTTGGTGTTTAATGTAATAAGTTTAGTTTAGGTCATAATAGTTTTTAATTCAATATTTAGTGACTATTAGATTAGCCATCACTATTCACCCCCTCTAGGTGATTTTCAATTGGTATCAGAGCCAAGTGCTCTTGATTTGGGTCTTACAACCTAGAGTTAAAGATCCTCATTTTTAGGCTAATCACAATATTTTGTATACACACCATGGATTTCATGTCACCACCCACTTTTTAAATTCTTAACATCCAAACTTGGAAGGTTAAGATGTCTTTGTACCTCAAGGCCCTAGGCATACATGTTTATTTTGCCACTACTAGAGATGATTATTGTTTAAATGGCAAAAATAATGAGGCCAATACAAAAGCCCTACATGCTTTAAAATCTACCCTAAATGATGATTATTTATCTAGGGTAACTAATATTGATTCGGCTTTTGTAGCATGAAACATCATCACCTCCCTCGCGAAAAAGATCTATATTATGCGGGGAGCGATTCAGATGTTGGAAGCGACACCTCCAACACGTGCTACATGGTCCAAGGGGATAACCCCCTTGAGGTAAACACCGAATCCGAGCTAGATGAAGATGTTGATATGACCTATGATGAGCTTGCATCTTTTTGTCAACAACTTCTAGAAAAATATGACATGCTTAAAAAGATAATGAAAATTTGAAAAAGAATTTTGATTGCATGCTAGAAAAAATGATTCATTTAGAAATAGAATTGCACGTGTTGAAAAAGAAAATGAGATTTTGAAAAATGAAACTATTTCCTTGCTTTCTAAATTAAGTGATCTTTGTGAAGGAAACACATCTTTGAAAAATAAAATTGTTTTGGTGAAAAAAAAAAGAAGTTGTTTTTCAAGAAAATACTTCTTTAAAAAGAAAACTTGTTGAAAAAGAAAAAGAAAATGTTTTTCAAAAGAAAAAGAAAAATGATTCTCAATCTCACCATGCTTTACATGCCACCATTGATAATAGTGAGATTAATATTTTGAAAAATAGGATTAATTGTTTGAGCTCAACTTTGAGCAATTGTGCATTTAACCAAAAGAGATTGGAGTCTTTGTTTTCAAAGAAATAAGCTCTACATGTTCATGCACATCCTCATCATGCATATGCTTATGTTGCACGTCATGACCACACACACATAAGCATCCCAAGGTGTACAAGTGTACACATTGTGGCCGCAAAGGCCATTTAGCAAAATTTTGTTATGATAGGATTAATGCTTTAAATTTTACGAATAATAAAAATGTTTGGGTCCCTTATAAGACTAACACCCAAGGAACCAAAAGAAAATGGGTACCAAACCCCACCTTGTGTATTTGATGTAGGTGAGGGCTCTCACAAAACGTGAGAGGGATGGTGCCTTGATGGTGGATGTATGGACTTGATGGACACACATTTAATGCACCACTATCAAGGAGTTTTGGTGGGACAACCACCATGTTTGGAGCTTTGGAGTATAGTTCATGTATTGGTAACTATCTCTAAAACTCTTAGTTTAGTTTACATACTTTTTCATATATTGATGATTGTTTAGCATGTTCATATTTTAGTTATTTTTGTGCTTCATGTGGTAAAAACTAGTTTAAATGTAGCTTTTATCAAAACTTGTATTTATACATGTACAAATAGTGAGCTATAAATTGATTCATATATGTTTGCACTTTAATGCTCATTTGTACCCGCTATATGCACATTAGGCTAGTTTTGATGATTCTCTCATTTATACATGTTTTACCTATTTTCGTGTTTTACTTCATGTATATGTATTTTTGAATTCAAATATAATAAATATACATTTATACCCGTGAGTCTCTTGCCTTCATGCAAATATTATTAATAGACTCTTTATGTTTGGGATATGTATGCATATTGTTAGCTTTAGATAAATACATACATATACCTTGAAGTTTGTTTTTATATGAAAAATAAATTTTCATGATTTGTTTTGATAAAACAAGATTCATGTTTGATTTGAGCTTTATTGACTATTTTCATGAAAATGCTATTTAAATGATCTTTGAACACTCACACTTTTATTTGTTTATTCATGACTTTGTTTTATGATCATTTTGAGCTTTATGGACCATGAGTGCTTAATTTTTGTGTATTTAGTTTGCTTCATGAAATACATATGACTTAATTTCATGTTTTTGAAGGTTCTTTAACTATTTTTTCAAAAATTATCTTTAACTAGGTATTATTCTTCAAATTTGGTAGTTTATGAGTTATATACATGCTTTACATTGTTATGTTCAATTGGTATCATTGGATCTTTTCAATTGGTATCAATCTTGATATTTTTGTATATGCTCATATTTTGTTTATATATATGTATGCTTTCAAATTCAAATAATATCAATTTCTATTGATATTCTCTTTTCATACATATATATGAGTTATTTGTACTTGAGTTAAAATTGTTTTACATGTTAAAGCACAAAATTAGTTTATGCTAAGCTTAATTCAAATTTTTTTATAAGCTTATGCATTATGTTCTAAATTGGTATCAAAAATTGTGTTTATTTGATATCTTAAAATATTTCAAATTTTTTTTAATAAGGAAAATTGAAAATGTTTTGATGTGTATTGCCTATATGCAAGGAGAGCTTAACATCTCTTCTACATATAGATTCATGTTGAGTGTATCTTGTATTGAGGAGCTTGACAACTCTTCTTTATGTGATACACGTGTGTAGGGGGAGCTTCACATCTCCTCTTATGCATTATATACTATATGTTATGTGAATTAGGGCTTGTCATCCCTCTTTCATGTAATGTATTTGTGTAGGAAAGTTAACTTAGCATCTTCCTCTTCATGAATGTATATCACATATATCCTTTATTGATTGATTTGTGTTTACCCTTTTATTGATTCTTTGTTTCGGACAAAAAGGGGGAGAAGAATTTATTTGGTTTTGTTTTTACTTTAACCCCTTTGTTGATGATTGACAAAAAGGGGGAGAAGTATTTGTGATTTGTTTGATATATATGCATGTTTTCCTTCCTTTATTATTAAAGGGGGAGAAGTATTTATGTTTATGCATATATGTTCTTGTTTTGCAAATAGGAGAAAACGAATTTGATTTGTTTTATGCTTGAGTAGCATGTTTATCTCCATACATTTGCATACATGTTTATGAACTTTCATTGCATATCTATTTGTTTATTTGCTATGCATGAGTTAAGGAGGAGCTTCTTTGAAGCTTTACTTTAATTCATGCGTATATAACTTTATGAGTTTTGTCATCATCAAAAAGGGGGAGATTTTTGGCCCAAAGGCCCATCACTCTAGTTTTGATGATGATAAACTCATGTAGTTATAATACTAATGATCTTGTGTTTAATTAGTGACAGATTCATTATCAAGATCTTAGTAGGTTTGTAGCTTCAACAAAGGATTTAAAGTCATGTTTTGGAGCTAGCACGGTTTGGACCAAGTCAAGAAGAAGAGAAGACTTTAAGTGAAGACTTCATGAAGACTTATGTCTAGGTTTGTTTTTGTAAGATTTTGTTTTTAGTTAAAATGTAAAGGATAGATTAGTCGGTGGATTGCTCAAGTATACTATACACACACACACTCTGTTTAGTTTTGTTTTTCATAAAAGAATTTTCATTTTAGAAAAGACTTTTCATTTTGAAAAAATACCAGTTTGGTTCTTGGTATTTCTCATATACATGTTTTAATCAAAACCATATTTAGATCTTATTGTCAAAAATATAGATATTTCACCTTGTATGTGTAGTGGATCATATCCATACACTCTGTGCTTTAAAAGAGTTTAAATATCTTGTTTTTGTATTTGGTGAAGTTTTGGAAATATCAATTTGGATAAATACAGTTTTTGTTTTGAGCCAATTTTTTCAAGTTACAAAAATAGTTCAAATCTTTTGTAACATGCCTTGATTTTTTGCAAGCATGTTTGATTATCAAAGTAAAGTGTTAAAACTATTTTTGTAGATTTTTTATGATTTTATGGGATTTTATTTCAACCAAAAAGACCAAGATTTTTGTCCTAGAAATTCTGTACTGGCTTCTGCTGGTCGACCGACCCGGTCGATCAGGTTTGAAGTCAGTCGACCGGGTGGTCGACCGACGTGCACAGACGTGCACGCCAGCTCTGGTAGGAGGGCTGCTCGACCGACCTGGTCGACCGTCCAGAGAGCTCTGCTCTCTGGAAAGGCCCAGGTCGACCGACCGGTCGACTGGACAGAGAGCATTGCTCTCTGTATCCTGGCCATGGTCGACCGGCCGGTCGACCCCTGGCTCAACGGTCAGAAATCTTACCGTTGGCCGGTCGACCGGGCGGTCGACCGACAGGCCACCTGGCTCCCAACGGCTAGTTTTTCTAGCCCTATAAATTTGGGAGTTTGAGTGCTGTTTTCTCTAAGATTTCAAAGTGGTTTTTGGGCTAGTTTTTTCAACTCTTTTAAAAGGTTTTCTCCACATGTATTTGGGCTAAATACTTCCATTCAAAAGGAGAGTTTATCAAGAGAGTTTCAAAAGAGATTTTCTTGTGTTTTTTTACCATAGATTCCATCCTGTTTTCTCACACAACACTTGAGCTATCCATTACTATATCTACCTATAGGAGTGTTATTGTGAGAGTGTTTATTGGTGATCAAAGTGTTTAGATCACTAAGAGATCTTTCTTGTACTTTGAGAAGGCGGACAAGTGTGTTCGCGGTGGTTTCGAGTTCGTGTGTGAACTCTTTTCTTGAGGTGCGGCCTCGGCGAGCTAGTGGGCTCGCGGTGTGTACGGGACTAGAGAGTCCGAGGGCTTGTAGGTGTTGCGGCACCGAGTGATCCGGTGGGATCGAGCTTAGTGGAAATCCTTCGTAGTGTCGAAGGCGGGGATGTAGAGCAAGTGTGCTTGAACCTCGAAACAAATCCCTCGTGTTTGCGATTGCTCTTACTCTCTCACTCCCCCTTATTGTTTATATCTTACATGCTTTTATTGTGTTTATCATTACATGCTTGATATCTATTTGTGCTCATATTGTATATGCTTGGGATTGTTTGCTAACACTAGTTTTCAACCAAGAGAGCCAACGTGACACCTCAACCCATATCTAAGGGAATCTTGAGGAGTTAGTCTAGAGCCCTTCACGGGAAACTCGGCTACACTTTTGTGTTAAACTTGGTGTTTAGTGTAATAAGTTTAGTTTAGGTCATAATAGTTTTTAATTCCGCATTTAGTGACCATTAGATTAGCCATCACCTATTCACCCCCTCTAGGTGATTTTCAGAAATGTGGAGTTGTTCAGACCTGCATTTAAAGTGAAATACGAAGTTGCTCAGACTTGCGTTTGAAGTCTGCGTTTACCCTTAGACGTGAAGTTTGCATTTCAGTTGAAAGGCGATCTTCAAAGTGAAGTGATGTCCACATCTGAGGACTTGTCTTAATAATTTTTAGACATCCTACAGAGTCCCCTCCAAAGTTTTCGGAACTCTATGATTAACTGGGATGGATTTAGGAGTACTTTAGAATTCATGTTAATTTCGGCCTCCCCATGATTGGACTGGTAATCTTTTGAGATGCCCGAGTTTGATCTTGTGGGGATTTCAGTCTTCGTGAGTGTACTATTGAACTACTTGAAGCCTTCAGGAAATATCATCACGAGTCTCATAGAAACTCATTCTAGCACTTATATAAGCTCCAATTTGTTTGTCTCTATACTATTGAATCAGTAGAGTTGTCGATTGCTTTTGCCAGTGTACTATTGAATTGATTGCAAAAGTGGGAACATACTTTAGTATTGGCAGGAAAAAGTGCGGTCTTTGTTGATGAAGATACGGGTCTCATCTGTTGAAGATGCAACTCTTGTCTTGAATTTGAAATGCGGGAATCATGTTAAACGGGAGCCTCGCGTTGAGCATTGTTTGATAAGCGGCTCTATGAAATGTGGGGGTTGCATTGGAAGCTTCCGGATGCGAGCTTCATTAGCTTCAAGCGCGAAGGTCGCGTTGGACCATTTCTTACGCGGATATCATTGGAAACTCAGGACTCCTCAGTGCCATGCATTAGCTCGATTTGAGCTTGAGATATGCACCACATATCTCAGTCGTTGGGAGGTTTGTAAAAGACCCGGGTCTTTCAATAGTAAATTCACTTAACTTTTCATCTCTCTTAATCAGACCCATGTCTGAAGATTAAAAGCTCTTGAGCTTTCTTAAGAACCCATAAAACTTCAAGATTTTTCCAATCTTTCTCGAGATTTTCCACCAGTGAAATGGCTCTTAAGCCTAAGCAGACTGTTGCTTCTTCAAGCGTTGTCGTTGTGCCAATCACCATGGACTGTTCTTCTCCTCAAGAGGCCCCAATTTCTTGTAAGTAGAATGGATTTCGCCATTATTGAGAATACAAAGAACTTCATCTCTAAACTTTTTTTTGAAGCTTTGAAACTTCTTTTGAAGTTGAATAGTCAATGTAGGGATCACAAATTCGCATTTGATTTGTAGACGTGACCCTCACATTGATGTCAAAAATGTGGATTTGGTGATCCTCGCATTTTGTCATGTTAACGCGACCCTTGCATTTATGAATCAAATGCGAGTCTGATGAACCTTGCATTTTGAGGCTTCTGAATGCGGGTCTCATTTATAAGACTCGTGTTTGAGCCTAAAGACTTAGTAAATTTTTCTAAGTGTGAAGTCTAGATGCGGGCTTCATGTAATCCTCGCGTTTTAGTTATTAAACGCGGGGCTCAACACATCAACACTTGGTATACTTTCACTATCTTTAAGATACTAACTTTGTGTTCTTTTCTTTGCAGTGAGATATTCTTCTGACCCTTTATCTAAGAAGTGTCACTTTTGACACGTGTGGTGCAAAATTTAACATCGGTTACAGCCTCTGAAAGACTGCTTCAGTGTTTACTAGGGAGAAACGATAGCAACAAACTAAGCTGAGCATGGCCAGCATGTTGACTCTTCGGGGACTTCTCTCAGACGGGCAGTTTGAATGAGGCTCCCATACTCTGTTAAGGAAGCTGGACTTCTTCTTTGGCGATTCAATCAATAAAGATGAAGAAGTTTTATATGATGGTAATTACAAATAGCTTCGTCAGATTGGACACCAGAGGTTCTTTCACCCCAACATGGAGCGGATGTTTCCTTTGTCATATCTACAACCCATATCTATACACCGGCTAATGGATTGGGAGTTGATCAAGTCTTTGTCGGGCATTTCTCTGGGGAAGATTGGTGTTAACGTTGGTTTCCTAGCTGGCCATGGTAGAGAAGTAATCAGATTACAACCCAAATTGGTCAGATCTGAGCATCCGACATGAGAGACTCCTCAGTGAGTGGCTACCTTCATCAATTAGTTTATGGCTGCGAAGGGTAATTTTCCCCTGGTGAATTCCATGCAATAGAATGGATTCACTCTGTTTGAAGATTTGTTATGGCAAGTGAGTTTATATGGGACAGTCAGGGCCGTCATGCATGATATCCCACAAAGCAATCATCACTCCTATGCAGCCTTGGAGCATTATAATCCAATGACATGTACATTCTTTACTCCTGTCGGAGAGATGGAGTTCACCTAGTATGATGTACGAAGTCTCAATGCGGATGATTGATTGGTCGCTAATGTTGCATATTTAAGTGTCATATTTTCATACTTATTATAGAATAAAAGCCTGCATTGTCCTAATTAATTGTTTTATTTATTTGCAGGCCCATTCTTTAAGGAGATGAAGAGAAATGAGCCCAAAGCCCACTAAATTCTGAATTAAATCAGAATTAATTTAAACTCAATAAATCAGGGCAAAATCAAGAGGTTGAAAACTGGTTGAGAAGAATCCTCTCAGAATCGATCGGTTGAAGCAAGTTTGATTCAGATTCTGACTGGATACATTTTAGTATTCGAATCATAACTTTTGTTACAGAATCGCAATTCTAATGATTCAAGATGATCCAGAAAGCAGACTGACAGAGCTACAACTCTTATGTTGATCATTATTTCTAATTCTGTCATTTGATAAGTGATATTCAGCAATCAACACGCCAACAAACTGCAGATCAGAACTGAATATCCACCTCAATCAAGTTTGAAGATAAGGGGAGTTCAAAAATTGCCAGATTTACTTATCTTCATACTCCTCTACCCTCTTCATTTCTCCTATAAATACCTGCACTCAAAGGCAAAAGGGAAGGCCAATGCAGAGATAGGACTTAGCCAAGCTTTTCATTTCTAGGTTTAGGTTTTTCTTTTTTATGTAACTTGTATGTAGGCTTAGGTTAGAAGATGATTCATGTAAGTAAGAGAGAGAGGCTGATGTTGAGAGTGACACCGATGTACTCCTCCTCCTTTCTTTCATTGTCTCAGTAAGCAATAAAGGTAAACTTTTCTTTGTGTTCGTTTCTTTACTTTCCTTTACATTTGTTTTGCTTTTCGTTTTCCTTTTCTACTTCACCTTGGTTGTATGTGTGAGTCTACAAGTGAACTCTAAAGCAAGTACACCGATGCTACGTGAGAGCCAGCGATAGTTCATGAAGACGTTCTCCTCTTCCAAGCTCGCATCACTTCGTTCTTCTTATGCTTGACGATATAATGTGCACGGGGACCGAGTTCGAGTTTATGATCTATGCGTTGAACGCCTCCGAAGCAAAAAGGTAGAACTTGCAAAAAGGTTTCCAAGTAAGTCATCACCAAATTAGGTAAGTAATTCTTAACTTTCTTTCTTTTCTTTTATCGCTATAGTATAGATCGCCAACACGATTTCTTTCACCACTTCTTCCCAATCGTTTTCGATCTTTTCCTCCACTTCATTTGTACATAGTCGCTTTTTATTGTTTTCTGATTTTCCACCTTCTTCATCTCTCGCTTTCTCTCTAACTTTAACTATAACTTTCTTTTTCTTTTTCTTAACTTTAAAAACAGAGAAGAACCTTCGCTTAGTTTTGATAAACGATTTCAATAGAACCGTAAAAAGCTTCCATCGCAAACCCTCCTTGTGGATCACGACCCGCATAGCCACTTGCTATAGCGGAAGAATTGAGCACTTGCACATATTTGTTTTAAGTTCTGTAATCTCGTATTTTTTGTGCAGGTTTAGCCTCAACCAAAATTTTGGCGCCGTTGCCGGGGAGGGTATCATATGTTTTTATTGAAATCTGAATTTTTATTGAAAATTTTTTAGAACTAAAACGAACTTTCTTCTCTGTTGCAGGTTACAGGGCAATTAAAGCAGGAATTTAATATTGCAGTGACATACAAGTGGTATTGGGCCTCTGCTCTAGAAAGCAGAGACCCATTGCCCTCTGAATTGCCGCGTTTCCAGGGCAAAAGCCTCGGATCCGCGGCAAGGAAGAGTTGACTACTAATAGGTTTTTGCAGGGCTGCTTGGTTTGCAAAAATTCTAGTTTGCTGCAACTTTATTTCTCATATGCCATCACCAAAAGCCTGCTAATAATCAACAGTAAAACGTTAGTTGCAAAAGTTAAAAATTAATTAGACGTTTGCATTTTAGGCACGTGTCTTTTCAATTCATTTATTTTTACTGTTGAAGAGTGCTGGAGCAAGGTACGTACGCATTGCATGTAGAATAGGACTCATCTCTTGGTTGATTTTCATTGCTTTGAGTGAATCCTATTTACATATCTTGTACACTTGCACAAACTTATCTTAAGGGCACTAACCCATTAACAAGATAAGGTGGGGATTTAATCACCCTTCCTTAGCCCAAAAATCAGATTCCAAGCACTCACTAACCCAAGCCTAACTAAAAATGAGTAGACGTTGGCCCTAGGGACATCTCGGACTCAATTAGGAGATTATCCTAAGGGGGAAAGGTGTTAGAATTTGACTCTTGCCAAATCAGTGTCTAGGAAGGGGATTAAGGGCCGAAAGCCCGAAGGTTGGTGGTTATTTAATTAAGGAACGTCTTTGACGGAAAACCTCCCACCAACCTTGCCCTGACCTGGCTGATTAGCTTGTGGTCAAAGTCTACATTAAACCTCCCGTGGACAGTCTAATCAGTTAGGAGTCGTCTAGGTCATAGGTCTACCCTAACCTAGTTAGAATTTTTTCCTTTTATTTGTTTGCTTCTTTGTTTGTTTTTTCTTTCTTTTTGTTTGTATTCCAATGTGTGATATGGCTTATAATAATAATTTTTTCAACTTCAATAATAATCCATATTACACACTGACTTCATTTTCGGATATTACCAACCCGGCATATCATAACTTTAACCAACCTAGTGTGCCGGATTGGTCTTATCCGAATCAATATAACCCATACCCCCCATCTAACTACAATTTCCAGAATGATTTCAACTCTTCACAGAGTCAATGGGGATTCACCTCCCCCGAGCATAATTTCCAACCACCTTGTCCTCCTTCTTCACCTAGTCCACAATATTTTCAAGATTCATACTCAATTCCACCCGTCCAAAATAGGAAACCATCAATTATGGAAATGAGTATGCGTGAGTCCAAACACAAATCCCAAAATCTGATGGACTCACAATTTCACTACCACTTCCAAGATAATTCTTCATCTTTTCATCAAAACAATGAACCTATCAACTTTGAAAAGATGCTTGAAGCCATGACTCAGGCTCAAAACACTCGTAATCGTGACATAGATATGATGGTCGAATCTCTACGTTCCCACCGTCCTGATGTCACTAACTATTCTGTTAGAGCGAAGAGTCATGTAGTTTTGGAAATCAAGATTCTATTTCAGCACAACCATTTGAACTTGCCCAAACTCCAAATGAAATTGATAATTTGGCAAGTTATCCTTTTCCTGAAATCGAACTTGAAAATGAATATGATCTCGAAGCGATTCAATTCTTCTTCCTGATTCAATAATGACTCCGGTACTTTACCTGACTTCAATCTTTTCCCGGAGTCAACATTGGATCCTGTCCCAATTCATAATGAAATTGAATCACCCATCTTTGAGGATCATATTGAACTTGACCAATTATATAATTTTAAAGATCCTAGTGACAAATTGGTAAGTTCTCCATTTTTTGATATTGAACTCAATGAGATATGTGACCTAGATTCTCAAATCTGTGACCCAGTTCAACTTTCTGAATCAATCTTGACTCCTGTTTTGTTACCAAACTTGAGTAATATTTTAGAGTCAGTTTTGATTCGTCCACCTATCATTCCTGAACTGGAATCACCCATATTAGGTCACATTCTATTGTTGGAAAATAAAAGTGGACTAGAGTTTCAACTTCTTGACTTGGACCCAATTTCTGAACCTACTTCGACTCTTGAACCTTTACTTGACATAAGTCACCTTCCTGAGTCGGTATTAGTTCCTGTCCTTCCTGAGTCCAAGTCAACTGTTCTATCATTTCATACTCCATTCTGGGACGAGGTGGTTGACAAATTTGACTCCGAAATTAGTTATGAAATTTGGAAATTAGATGGGGTTAAATTTTTAATAAAGATCCTTTATGGATATATCTTTTTAATGGGTTATATTAAAGATATTTCTTGTGGGTTCCTCTGAACCCAAAGAAAAGTTGATTGGGCCGCATTTCGTGGACCAATCAGACCACCACCGGAACCACCACCTTAAGGTAACATTTTTCTTCCCTTTCGTTTTTTTCATGCATCTACGCATTAATTCATACATTGAGGACAATGCATGAGATAGGTGTGGGGGAGGGTCTAACATAACTTTTCTTTTTGTTTAAAAAAAAAATTATTAACATTTTCTTTACTTTTAAAAAACTTTTTGAAAATGGAAACAATACTTTGACATATTTTTTGTAAGAAATTAAGTTAATTTTAAGGAATAGGAAAATCCAAATTAGGATTTCTTATACTTGGTCAAAATAAGATTATTTGTTTGATTTTTAGGGTTAGGAAGATAATTTGTCAAAGTAATTTAGTCTTGACCTTTACCTTGATGAAATATGCACACTTCATACACTTACACACTTAGGGTTCAAAAATAAAGATTTTTATGCCTTATAAAAAAAGAAAAAGAAAAAAAACAAATCTAATTATTGATTAGCTAGGTGCTTTCGCCTAAGCAAGCCTTAGTATTTATGCGAAAGATAATTAGATAAGTTTGAAAAGAAGAAAAATATATATAAAAATTCTCTGATTAAGCTGGGTATTTGTGCCTAATAAAGCATAAGTATTCACGCCTAAAAGAGGTTCATATAATAAAATCCTTAGTTTTGTGGCCTTGTTTGCTCCTTAAGTCCTAGGGGTGTTTTCTCACCCGGTGCCCTAAGATCGTCTGCTTTGGGAGTTATCGATTAAAGGCTCGTTACAAGGGCAGATTAGAAAGCCTAAACTAAGGAATAATACCACCAATATATATATATATATATATATATATATATATATATATATATATATATATATATATATATATATATAAATAAATAAGGCATAAGAGTTAGAGTTAATGAACCCTTAGTCAAAATTTTCACAGTCACAAGTGCATATGACTTAGGGTAAAGTAATAGACTAGATGAGAAGTACAATTTGACTCCTTACTTTAATTGATAACAAATTTTTGAATAGAGACTAAGTTTAGGAATGAAAAAAATCAGTTTTCCTATAACTTATAGATTGCTTAGATCTTACAATTATATTTCAAATATTTTTCCCTTTCAAATGCTTTTCGAAAATACTGACTCTTTTCCCTTTCTTTATGGATTTTGTGGGTGCAATCCGCTGAAAACCCTCACGAGACAAAACTCGTCCTCTAGGGGAAACCTAGAGGTTTAACGGCTTGTTGCACATGCTCAGTGCAATCGCGTGACCTGCGAAAGTGGTCTAATAATCCTTAGTATAGTTTAGTTGTTTTGCTCGAGGATGAGAAAAAGATAGGTATGGGGTGTGATTGGTCGCTAATGTTGCATATTTAAGTGTCATATTTCCATACTTATTATAGAATAAAAGCCTGCATTGTCCTAATTAATTGTTTTATTTATTTGCAGGCCCATTCTTTAAGGAGATGAAGAGAAATGAGCCCAAAGCCCACCAATTCTGAATTAAATCAGAATTAATTTAAACTCAATGAATCAGGGCAAAATCAAGAGGTTGAAAACTGGTTGAGAAGAATCCTCTCAGAATCGATCGGTTGAAGCAAATTTGATTCAGATTCTGACTGGATACATTTTAGTATTCGAATCATAACTTTTGTTACAGAATCGCAATTCTGATGATTCAAGATGATCCAGAAAGCAGACTGACAGAGCTACAACTCTTATGTTGATCATTATTTCTAATTCTGTCATTTGATAAGTGATATTCAGCAATCAACACGCCAACAAACTGCAGATCAGAACTGAATATCCACCTCAAATCAAGTTTGAAGTTAAGGGGAGTTCAAAAATTGCCAGATTTACTTATCTTCGTACTCCTCTACCCTCTTCATTTCTCCTATAAATACCTGCACTCAAAGGCAAAAGGGAAGGCCAATGCAGAGATAGGACTTAGCCAAGCTTTTCATTTCTAGGTTTAGGTTTTTCTTTTTTATGTAACTTGTATGTAGGCTTAGGTTAGAAGATGATTCATGTAAGTAAGAGAGAGAGGCTGATGTTGAGAGTGACACCGATGTACTCCTCCTCCTTTCTTTCATTGTCTCAGTAAGCAATAAAGGTAAACTTTTCTTTGTGTTCGTTTCTTTACTTTCCTTTACATTTGTTTTGCTTTTCGTTTTCCTTTTCTACTTCACCTTGGTTGTATGTGTGAGTCTACAAGTGAACTCTAAAGCAAGTACACCGATGCTACGTGAGAGCCAGCGATAGTTCATGAAGACGTTCTCCTCTTCCAAGCTCGCATCACTTCGTTCTTCTTATGCTTGACGATATAATGTGCACGGGGACCGAGTTCGAGTTTATGATCTATGCGTTGAACGCCTCCGAAGCAAAAAGGTAGAACTTGCAAAAAGGTTTCCAAGTAAGTCATCACCAAACTAGGTAAGTAATTCTTAACTTTCTTTCTTTTCTTTTATCGCTATAGTATAGATCGCCAACACGATTTCTTTCACCACTTCTTCCCAATCGTTTTCGATCTTTTCCTCCACTTCATTTGTACATAGTCGCTTTTTATTGTTTTCTGATTTTCCACCTTCTTCATCTCTCGCTTTCTCTCTAACTTTAACTATAACTTTCTTTTTCTTTTTCATAACTTTAAAAACAGAGAAGAACCTTCGCTTAGTTTTGATAAACGATTTCAATAGAACCGTAAAAAGCTTCCATCGCAAACCCTCCTTGTGGATCACGACCCGCATAGCCACTTGCTATAGCGGAAGAATTGAGCACTTGCACATATTTGTTTTAAGTTCTGTAATCTCGTATTTTTTGTGCAGGTTTAGCCTCAATCAATGATAAGGGGTGCTCCATATTTGTGAGGAATATATCTCATCTACAGAGGAGTTGCATCTACTGAAGAAGGATGATCCTTCGGTCTATGAGACCTACTGAGAAGTGTTGTGTCACTTTCATATTTGTGCATAGATAATCAGATGGATGTTTGGGGAAATTAAGGAAATGGCATGGGCGAGCTATCTTTTCTACGATCTGAATTATAAGTCTGGCCCAATGACTCACCTGGCCCCCTGAATGGATGAAGAGATCGAAGAAAGGATCAACTCGTCCACCAGCTCATACACCACGGAATCAAATGAGGACACTTTTAATCTCGATATAGTTTTTGAAAGTTTTCATCATCAGGCCAGGGTCCTAATTTTTGATAGAGCTTTACTGGCGGGATTTCTAATGATATGGCTGAAGCGATGTGTGGTGCCAACACCCCCTCATGAAGTAATTGTTGCCAACGTGGTGTATTTGGTAGTTTTGTTGGCGCATGGTCAGTTTATTGTCCTTCTCCCAGCAATGGCGGGCTGCTTCAAAGTGGGCTGCGAGCGCTGAGAGAAGCTTCTATCAGATGGGGCTTTTGTGGATAAAGAGGGCAACCCGCTCATGTAACAAAATGGCAAGCCCCAACTTAAAACACTCAATCCTTGAGTCGAGCTACTATACACATATATGATGGCCTGGTATGTCATGCATTGCCCATTATTAATGACAGCGATATCGATGTCAGAAGGTTTCGTGCCCTTTGTACAGAGGTTAGAGAACTAGAGTTGGATCTATGATTGAGTTTAGACCTGCAAACAGAAAATATAGAATTTCAGAACTTAAGAATAAAGAGTGCAAGGTGCTCAATACTATTGCGATAGCGAGTAGTTATGTGAAACGTGATCCACAAGGAGGAACTAGTGATGGAAGCTTTTTAGTAAGTTCACTTGAAATGGTTATAGTTCTTTTAATTCTTGAAAAAACTGAAGAAAAAGAGTTATAGTTAAAAATAAAGTGGTAGATTGAGAAGGTGGAGAAAAATAGAGATGATTTTGTACAAAGAAAGTGAAAAATAATGAATAGAGTTGAGATAGTGATGTTAGTGATCTAAACTAAAAAATTAAAAGAAAGAAAGTTAAACCCTAAAAAATACTTACTTATCTTTAATCCGTATCGACGATGTACCTTTATTTGAAGGCAAGTGAACTATGACAAATAGGATCTTCCAATTCCTGATATTACACTATTAAATGAAAGGCCAAGCTACACTAGCATAGGAATGGCTATCCATCACCATAAGCCATCAACAACACTTGCAAGGGCAAGGCAACTACGAGGTTATTAGAATCATTTGGATTCACAAACACAGAAGAGGGAAACAAATAAAAATAAGAGCAAAGAAAAAAAGAAACTTCGATTTGATTCAAATAATAATGAAAGAAAAGACTTACTTACACTGGTATGACCCTCAGTACAAGCTTTTCTCTCATTCGTCCATGAAACTCTCCTCTCCTCTCAGTTGCATAAATAAAATAAAAATTATATAAAAGAAAATAAAAAGGCTAAGTTACAAACTACAGAATAGCCTAACTTCTACTCTCTGCTTTATCGTCTCTCTGTCTCTAATTTGTAGGTATAATAGGATAGAAATGGATAAGAGAATGAGTGAGTAGATAGGGGGAGCTGGCTATTTCTTAATTTGAATCCTCCCCTTATCTCCAAACTTGATTTGATTTGGATATTTAATTCTGATCTGCAGCTTATTGGCGTTTTGATTGCTGAATATAACTTATCAAATTATAGAATTAGAAATAATTATCAAAGTAAGAGTTAAGGCCCTTTAAGTTTTCTTTCTGGATCATCTTGAATCATCAGATTTGAGTTTCAATAGCAAAAGGTATGATTAAAATACTAAAATATATCCAGTCTGAATCTGAGCCTAAATTTCTTCATCTTATCTGTAGATCTTCTCTCTATCGATTTATCTATTTGGATTTTGAATTTCACAAAGGGAGATCAACGTATTCCTAACTACAAAAGTAGAACCACAATTAGAAATCCTAGAGATATAATCATCATTAAGGGCTTGCATTAGAGCATATGTGGCTTTTGCATTAGCCTCAGATATTTGTCATTTTTAATATATAATTTTTTTGTTGTGGCAAGATAAACATCTATTTTGAAAGCTTTAAGATATACACTTATCCTAATCTTCTAAATTTGAAAGTTAAAAATATCAAACATAGGTGGTGCAAGAAAATCCATGAGTATGTGTAAATAAAAATGTGACTAGAAAAATAAGGATCTTTCTTTTGTGGTTAAACAGAATATCAAGAGCATCAAGGTTTGATACCAATTGTAAAATCACCTAAGAGGGGTGAATATGTGATGTGCTAATCGAATGCAAAAACAAAAAACTTTAACTAATAAAAATTCAGCACACAAATGATACAAAGAAGCGAAGCTGAATTTTTGGTGAAGGGCTCTAAAACTTCTCCTCAAGATTCCTCTATAATAAAGTTGAGGTGTTCAGTTTGCTTTCTTGGATCAAACAAGTGTAAACATATACAAAACTATATCAAGCAGGTAAAAAAAAGGAACAATAAGTAAGAAAGATATAAACACAAGAGAGTTGAGTTAAGAGAGATATGAGCAAATGCTAACACGAGAGATCTGTTTTGAGGTTCGAGTCACTTGCTCTACGTACCCACATTGACCACAATGAATAATTTTCACTTCTCCTCTGAGGATTCAACAATATAAGACCCAGAGCATCAACTCTAACCTCCAATGCTCTGTCCAAGAGGAGAGCACAACGCTAATGATATTCTACATAAGAAAAGAGCATAAAGCAAATGAAGATTATACCCACTCGGTGACCTAAAGATCACAAACTAAGAATTTCTCACAAAATAAGGATCTTATAGGACAGATAGAGATGATAGCTCAAGCTTGTGTGAGAAAGCTTAGGAATTTAAAATTGAAGCTCTAGAGAAAACAATTTGAAAAACTTCTCTGAAGATATAAGAATTTGTGGCACAAAAATTAATTTCTCCCAAAACTTGTTTCTTAATTTTTCAAAACATTTCAAAA
The DNA here is from genome assembly GCA_038442645.1 of Agave tequilana. NCBI lineage: Eukaryota > Viridiplantae > Streptophyta > Magnoliopsida > Asparagales > Asparagaceae > Agave > Agave tequilana. Next base: position 40,570 of record JAVJIF010008786.1, read on the forward strand.
TTTTAAAGTTGAATATAGGCTTGAAAATCTTAGTTCAAAACTCTCTCTTATAGGTCATATTTATAGGGAATAGGATGAGATAATTAGAAACTAATTTCAGTCATTAAAAACATGTTTAAACCCAAATAAAGTAAATGCTATCCATTTGGAAACAAAACAAAACAGAAAAATCCAAAAACTAGCTGTTTGAGGCAATATGCTGCTTTTGGCAGCAGAGCGGTCGACCGCTTGGTCAAGCACCAACGTCTATAAAATAGCCGTCAGAGTCAGCATTTGGCGCTTCAATGCAGAGTTTCTGCTCTGCATAATTGGCGATTGACCGTCCGATCGATCAACCAAAGAGCTCCTTAGCTCTTAAAGCCAATGCTCAACCTCCTAGTTGACCATGTCACAAGCACTTGGCTTCTGTGCCACCAGATAGACTGCCCGATCGATCATGTACGCAAGCCAATAGGCTTATGACACATCTGGTGGACTACTCAGTTGACCGGCCTAGCCCAAAAAATAGTAGTTTTTTTTAAACTCTTTTTTAAATCCAAATAAATTTCTATAAATTACATAAAAAATAGGTTCATATAAATACAATTGAGCACAAACATGTGGGATTAAAAATCAATACATATTATGACTTGTATACTTGTTTTTCAAATTCATTTTGAAAATGTAAAAACTTGATTCTCTAAAAAAATAATATACTTTAAAAGCATAAGCCGATTAAACCAAAAAATGAAAATTTTGATCTATAAATAAATATCAAAATTTGATGTGTATGTGAGAGAGAACTTGAGCAATCAAAACTAATATATTCTTTACAAAAATCTAAATCCTTACAAACTAGAGTCTTCTTCTTGAAATGATCTTTTTCTTCATTTTGACTCGACCAAACTTGGTTCTTTCGAGTTAGACTCCTTCTTGAGTTCTTGATATGATTTTTATACTTGAGCTCTTAAATCAACACTATTTGCTTCAAAAACTTGATTTGACTCACTTGTTGAAGCTAAAAACTAAACAATGATCCTGATTAAACTTGAAACTAAAGCATCATAAGATCATTAGTACAAACTATATGAGTTTAATCATCATCAAAACTAGAGTGATGAGCTTTTAGGCCAATTTTATCAAATCCAAAAAATCAATATGTTTACTTTCATTTTCATAATCTATTTTACTTTTACTTTACAACTGTTTCTTCAAATAAAACTAGGACAAAATAGTTTAGTTTCAATAGACATAAATCCTGTGGGATGATACTCTACTCACTACTCTATTGTTTGCAAAACAATTTATGCACTTATCAAAGCGCACATCGAGTTTTTAGCGCCATTATTGGGGATTATTTGTTTCCTATTGATATCAACAATATTTGATAATAATTTTAATTTGAATTTAGTCTATAAAATTAACATCAGGACTTTTTATTCTGTAGACTGAAAAAGGTGTTTCATCAACAGAGAACAAAGCTCGGCCATGCAGTCATCCCCCTTGCAAAGCAACGGTTGAGCCTTCAGAGACTGTTTCCTAATTGATTCATATGAAGATTCAGAAGTGATGAATTGGTAAATATATTGATCCAGAGGTAGATAGAACTTTTCAATGACTTTTAAGAGAGAAGAAAGACTGAGAAGCGGCCATGGCAAGCAATGAAGAGAAGAGAGAACAAAGGTGAAAGTACACCTATGGGGTGAATAAGTGTAGTGCTAATCTAATGGCAAATAATATGGAATTAAAACTACTGCACTACCACAATAGATATACAAAAAGAGAAGTTGAATTCCTGGTGAAGGGCTCTTGAACTTCTCCTCAAGATTCCTCCTTTATAAGAGTTGAGATGCTTCAATAGCTCTCTTAGATTATAACAAGTATGAGCACACAAATAATATCATGTATAAATGAAAAATAGTAGCAAAACAAGATATAAAGAGAGTAGAGTTTAGAGAGAGATAGCTAAAAACAAATACAAGGATATGTTTCGAGTTTTGGGCACCAAGCTCTACGTCATCGTCTTCACCGCATGGAAAATTTCTACTCTATCCACTAAGAAACTCCACAAAGGATAAAAACTCAATCCTCTATTCAAGAGGAGGCACAAAGCAATCAGTTCTACATAAGAGGGAAGGCACAAAGCCAAAACACAAAGCAAAAGACTGGTGACAACAGTTGGTGATCACAAAAATCACAAACAACACCTCTCACAATACAAAATCATAAAGGATAGATTTTGCAATGAATAATTCAAACTTGCAGAAAACAAAGATTTTGAAAGTGAAGCAAAAAAGTAAAGCAAAAAAGTAGGCACTTGGAAAAACTTCTTGAATGACATAGAAATTGAAAACTTGAAACCAGAATTTCCCATAACTTGTTTTCGTTGATTTTTCAAAACTTTGAAACCCAATAGGGATATCGATTTAGAGCACAAAAATTTTTGAAAAACTTATTGAAAAACTCAGTTGAAAGTGAGAATATTATCTCCTAAAATCCTTGTACAAAACTCACCCAAAACCCACATATATAGCCATAATAAAAATAGCTGTTAGGATTAAAAAGATACCAAAAATGGTCTATCGATCAATCGGCCGGTCGACCATCCAATGATCAAATTTTTGACTGTTGGAGCCTGACAGTCAACTGACTAGACACCAGTCTGTGCAATAGGTCAACTGTGAGCATAGTTTTAAGGTCGAACATGTTAGAATTTGAAAAAAAATCATATAGAATGAATTTGTAGATAGTTAAGTCTTCTGTCTAATGCAACTTAAATCAAATTGAAAGGATATTAATGTAAAATGTTATGATTAAATTACTAAAAGCTATTAAATCAGAAAACTACATACTGTTTTCAGAACGTGAACTGATTTCAAACTAATATTTGACATCTTTAACTTTGGAATCAGAATATGATTATTGAATAAGAAATATAGAAAGTAATCTTTGTAATGCAATTTGAATTACATTGATTGAATATAAAAATTAAAAAATTATAGTAAAAAAACTATAAGGGTGACGAGCAGATCAGCAGATCGGTCAAGCGACCAGTCGACCGGTAACTCAAAATATTGAACTAGCCGAGAGGCATCGGTCGACTGCCCGATCGACTGATTTTAATAGAGACTTGGGTGTGACAGTCAATCGACCGTCTGATCGATTGCTAGATTTGTCGGTCGATCGGTCAATCATCTAAAAAATGTGCACAACATGAACAAGCAAACACCCAGAAATAGCTAAAAGGCTCAGTCGACCGCCTAGTCAACTGACCTGGCCTAAAAATAGATTTTCAGATAATTTTTTAAATCAAACTTTTTTTTAAATATTTTGTATTAGTTATAAAGTGTTTTAGTATTTCATAGGCTATGTGATATATGTTTGAAACATGATACTAAAATTCAGAAAATATTGGACATGTATCAGAAACTAATCATTGTAAAATATCAAAATCAGAAAACTATATATGAAAACTTTTTGTGTGTGTAATCTTGAGCAATCAAAACTATTCTTTTCTAAGTAAACTAGATCCAAACTAGATTCTCTGAGGTAGACTCCATCTTGAATACTAGATATGTATTATACGCTTGAGCTCTTGAATCGCAATGTGTTAGCTTCAAAGAAACTAAATACCAACTAAGATCTTGAGCAATATCTGAACCTTAAACACAATAAGATCATTAGTACTTTAGCTACATGAGTTAATCATCTTCAAAACTAGAGTGATTAAAATACTGAAAGGTGTCAAATCAAAAAATTATAAATTATTTTCAGAACATGAACTGACTTCAAACTAATATTTGACATCTTTAACGTTTGAATCAGAAAACAACTATTGAATAAAAATGTAGTCCTAAAAGTTATAAAAGTTATCTTTGTAATGTAATTTGAATCATATTGATTGAATATAAAAATAAAAAACTATATTCAAACGCTAAAAGTGTGACGAGCAGCTGATTAGTCGACAGGCCGGTCGACTGGTAATTCAAAATATTGAACTAGCCGATAGACATCGGTCGACCGTTCGATCAGCTGATCTCAACAGAGACTTAGGTGTGATAGTTGGTCAGCCGCTTGGTTGACCACTAGGTTTTCTAGTTGACCGGTCGATCATCGACAAATGTGCACAACATACACAAGTGAACACCCAGAAACAACCAAGAGGGCGATTGACCGACCTACCCTAAATATAGTTTTTTGGATAATTTTGAAATTAAACTTATTTTTAAATATTTTTTATTGGTTTAAAAAAATTTGGCAATACAAATCCTATAAGATACATGTTTGAAATATGATATAAAAACTTGGAAAATATTGGACATGTTTCAAAAACCAATTCTTGTAAAATACCAAAATCATAAAACATATATGAAAACTTTTGTATGTGTAACCTTGAACAATCAAAACTAATCTATTCTTTAAAGAGATCTAAACTTACAAACTCTACATAAGTCTTCTTGTAGATCTTCTTCTTCAAGTAAACTTGATTCTCCGAGCTAGACTCCATCTTGAGTACTGGATACGTAATATAAACTTGAGCCCTTAAATCACCATGTGTTAGCTTCAAAGAAGCTAAATACCAACTAAGTCTTGATCAATATCTGAAACTTAAATACAACAAGATCATTAGTACTATAAATACACGAGTTAGTCATCATCAAAACGGAGAAGCCTTTTAGGCCAACAGTCTTTCTCTTTTGATGATGATAAAACTCAAAGAGTTATATTTGCATGAATAGAGAAAAGCTTTGTAAAAACTCCCCCTTAACCCATGCATAGCAAATAAACAATATAGATTTCCAATTTAAGTTACGGGTACCAAACAAGCATAACAAACGTATGCATAAACACAAACATGATATGCATAAATAAACTCTAGTTTCTCCTCCTCTTTTGTCAATTCATCCACAAAAGGATAAAGAATATATGATAAAAACATATGCGATACAAATCTATGAAGAGGAGAGACGTCAAGTTAAACTCCCCTTCCATAAATGCATTACATGGAGAAGGGACGACTAAACCCTAATCCATATAAGCATAATATACAATATATAGATTGAGAAGTTAAGCTCCCCCTATACATGTGTTCGATATTGAAAAGAGAGATCAATCTCTTCTTTATACAATCACTAATTATAAATTTATATAAGGAGGAGACGTTAAATTAAATTCCCTTGCATATAGGCAATAAGTATCAAAACAAAATTTTAAAACTAGTTACCAGTTGTAAAAGAAACATAGATATTAATTAAAAAAAACTAGAAATAACACTTGAAATTGAAAACAATTTTGAAACCAACATAGATAACAATTTACAAAATAATTTTGATACCAACTGAAGGTTTAAACATGATACTAATTGAATAGAAAGTGAAGGCTCATGATACCAATTTTGAAATTCTAAACAATTTTAAAAAGTAGATACTAATTGTGATAATTAATACCAATTGAAAATATGAACTATTAAAGTATTTTTTCCAAAATGTAGGAAATAAGATACCAATTAAAATTTAAATCAAGAAAGTTCTCCCCTTTTTTAAATAATCACAAAATTAATGTATAAGCTTTGAAAAGTGATGATATTAATTGAAGGTGATATCAATTTATATATTAAAGCATATTCAATCCATGCAAAAAGAAGATTGTGCTAAAACATGCATGGACTTTGCACGGATATGCACGAAACATACACAATCAACTAAATCATATATATGTATATATGTCAATAGAAATACCATTCATAATAAAGAGCATACAAATATAGACAAATAAGAATGAGTATACGAAAATCAATTATCATGAGAATCATGTGTATAACTCATTGGATCACCAACCTACAAGTACATGTTAAGAGATAGTCACTTAAGCAAAATATAGTATGATAACCCAACCAACCTCCCACCAAGAGTAGAAGATTTCAAAATAATAATTTTGAAAATAGTTGAGTACAAATTGAAAATATCAAGAAAATATAAAACAATAGATGTCAATTTAAAAAGTTTGAACATAGTAATATTTTCAAAAGATCTAAAAGAACTAGTTTAAAATATTTTGAAAACTATTTCAAAAAAATTTTAAATGTGAAACAAATCATATATCTCATCAAACATACTAATTACATAAGAATTATCACTCAAAATCTATATCGCACACGCAAGCTCATGAATATAAAATCATGAGGTAAACATAAAAGTGAGTGCACAAGAAATGTGTAAATAACACATTCATGAAGATAAAACTATATGGCTCAAAAATAACTCATATGAAATTCTTTTAAACTTTAGGATGAGAAAGCTAGATTTGTGAAACATGAAAATATAAATCAAGAAAATTTCTCTTTCTCAAACAAGATATATAAACAATTTCAAGATCAATAGAAGCGATAAACTCAAAACATCAACATTTCCACCAACGAGATATTCAAGAAGCACATGAGATAATTCTTCAAGATATATGTAAACTTTATAAAAACTAAAGCATACATACATATTCAAACATGATTAAGTCAACACTAGAATATATGATATATAAAATATGTAACCCAAGGATATTACATGTATATCTCATAGTTTTAGCAAGGTTTACATTTACATGAAGCAAAAACAATGAAAAATAATCTTATAGAAGATAAAACATGAATCAAAAATAAATAGGAGTGGAATTTGATACTCAAGCTTTCTTGGTCCTTGAAAGTTAGTATATTTTCTAATCCAGATATTTTTACTTGCAAAATTAGAATCATTTAATTTATCATGAAAAAATTTTACAAGATGACTTTTGCGACCGCAATGTGTATATGTACACACTCTAACATACATAGTAACATGGTGTGCTTGTGCATGCCATGGAGGATGTGCATGCAAATGTGAAGCTTGTTTCTTTTGAAATAAGAATTCCTCTTATGGTCAATTACCTAATGGCTCAAGGTTAAGCTCAGACAATCAATACTATCATTCAAAACATGAATCTCATTGTTATCAATAGAAAATGTAACAATTTTTAGCATGAGAAACATGGCAAGTGCGGGAAACATCAAAAGAAGTCCTTTTTTCAAAAGAATTTTCATTTTGAAGGACTTATTTTCTTTTAAGACAATTACCTTTTCTTTAATCATTTTTTTTTTCAAAATCTCATTTTCATTTAAAATAACTTCACTTTCATTTAAAATCAAATTAAGTTTTGAAGATAAAAGCTCATTTTACTTTAAAACAATATCCTTCTCTTTTGAAATTTCTTTTTTTTCTTTCAAAAACACATTCTAATTTTGAAGATAAAGAATCATTTTTTTAATTGTAAACTTTTATTTTTCAATAATTTATATTTTACAAGTAAATCCTCACAAAATGTAGCAAGCTCATCATTCAAATGTGTGCTTCTTTACTAGACATACTAGTATTATCATTAGACATACTTGCACAATCATCATGTTCAGATTCCGAGTTTACCTTAAGGGAGTCATTTCCTTGGACCATGAAACAAGCTTGGTCGGAATCATCTTCACTAGATTCTCTCTTTAAATCGTTTGAACTTTCTCCTTTAATGGAGATCAACCTGTTTCCACTACAAAAGTAGAATCACAATGAGAAATCATAAAAAGATAAGTATTGCTAAGTTTCTTTTAGTGCAATCATAGCTTATGCATTAGCCTCTAAGTATTTGACATTTTCAATATATGATTTCTTAGAGGTGGCAAGATAAACATGTAATCCTAAAGCTTTAATATATGAACTCATTTTAAATTTTCACATGCCAATATTAGAAACATCAAATATAGGTGGAGCAAGATAATCTATGAGTGTGTGAAGCAAATTTGAATGTGTAAAGCATATGTGATTAGAAAATAAAAGATCACTCCTTAGTTGTTAAACCGAATATCAGGAGCACTAGCTCTGATAGAAATTGAAAGTACATATAGAGGAGAGTGATAGGTGTAGTGCTAATCAAATGATCAATAATATGAAATTAAAACTATTACACTACCATAATAGATATCCAAAGAGTGAAGTCGAATTTCTAGTGAAGTGCTCTAGAACTTCTCCTCAAGCTTCTACTTTTATAAGAGTTGAGATGCTTGAATTATAAAAAGTATGAGCACACAAACAACATCAAGCACATATAAATGAACAATAGTAGCAATGCAAGATATAAAGGGAGTGGATTTTAGAGAGATATAGTCAAACGCTAATACAAAGATATATTTCGAGGTTCGAGCACTAAGCCTTACGTCCTCACCTTCACTGCGTGAAGGATTTCTACAATCTCCGCTAAGAAACTTCACAAAGGATACAAATCCAATCTTTACACAAGAAGAGTCATAGAGCCAAGAAATAAATCCTATACATAAAGTAATCACCTCTACACAAGAGGGAAGGTACAAAGCAAAAGCATAAAGCAAAAGAGTAGTTACAGCACTTGGTGATCACAAAGTGTAGGTCACCTAGAGGGGGTGAATAAGTGACTAACTAATCTAATGATAAACAAATGCAGAATTAAAAACTATTTATGCAAATTAAAACTATTAAGCTAAACACACAAGAGTGTAACTGAATTTTCGGTGAAGGGCTCTGATCTATCTCCTCAAGATTCCTCTAGATTAAGAGTTGAGGTGCCACTATGGCTCTCTTGGTTGAATACAAGTGTGACCAAACAATCCCAAGCATATAACAATTAAACACAAGATATATCAAGCATATAAAGAGATAAGCAATGTAAGTATGCAAGATATAAACACAAGTGAGAGATAGAGAGAGAGCAATCGCAAACACGGAAGATTTATTTTGAGATTTGAGCACCCTTGCTCTATGTCCCCGCCTTCAACACTATGAATGATTTCCACTAAAATCGATCCCATCGGATCACTTGCACCTCAACACCTACAAAGAGTTCACACTAGAACTCTTAGACTCACTAGTCCCTCTCTTGTTCATGTAAGAACAACACACGCAAGCACACTAGATTGTCGAGGCCGCACCTCTACACCAAGCTCCCACAAGAACTCGAAACAACAAGAACCCGCACGTTCGCCTTCTCAAATACAAGATGAAACACTTGGAGATCTCAACACTTTGATCACCTAAAACACTCTCACAACAAAACTCCTATAGGATAGATATGACAATGGAAAGCTCAAATATGTGTAAGAAAAATTAGGATAGATATGTGGTGAAAAACTTTAGAAATCACTTTTGAAAATCACTCTTGAAAACTCTCTCTTTGATATGAAAGTATTTGCTCTAATACAAGTGGAGAAAACCTCTGAAATAGATAAAAAAAATTAGCTTGAAAACCCCACTTGAAATCTTGTTTAAAATCGCCGAAAATAGCCCCATTATACAGGCCTCCAAAATCTAGCCGTTGGGGTCCAACTCAACAGGAAATCCTGCTGTCGGTCAACCGGCCGGTCGACTGGCCAACGGTCAAATTTATGACCGTTGCAGCCTGCTGGTCGACCTCCCGTTGACCAATCTAAGGTTGTGACCTATCGGGCGACCGCCCGGGCGACCGAGGCCAGATCTAGAGAGCAAAGCTCTCTGGACGGTTGACCGGTCGGTCGACAAGGGCCTTAGCGGTCGACTGCCCGATCGACAAGCCCTCAAGCCAAAACTAGTTGTGCACGTTTGTGCACATCGGTCGACCGACTTCTGGCACGGTCAATCGGTCGGTCGATCGCCAGAAAACCTGATCAGCCATTTATAGGGATTAAAACTTGGTTTTATATTTTCTTATAAAATCTCATTAAATCACTAAAAATCTACAAAAATGAGTTATTTGAAATACTTTGAAGTACAAATATGTGTGATAAAAAATCAACACATATTATAAACTTTTTGAACCATTTTGCTAATATAGAAATTTTGCCTTAAAAAAATCTGCTTTTTTCAGAAATAATTTTTTATTTGAAAAATGATTTTTTCAAAACTTTTCCAAATACAAAAACAAGATATTGTAAATACTTTGGAAGCTTAGTGTGTATGGATATGATCCAATACACATATAAGATGAAATATCCATATTTTTGACAATAAGCTCTAAATAGGTTTTGATAAATCCAAAATCAAAACTACCTTATGAAGACACATATAAATTGTGTGTGTAAATGAGCTTGAGAAATTCACAACTAATCTATCCTTTACATTTTATCTAAAAAAATCTTAACACTTACAAACATGATACAAGTCTCCATGAAAATCTCTCTTGAAAATCTTCTTCTCTTTCTTGACTTGGTCCAAACCTTGATCCATGAACTAGACTCCTCTTAAGTACTTGATGCAATCTTGATGCGTGAGCTCTTGAATCAACACGTGCTAGCTCTAAAACTTGACTTCAAATCTTTTGTTGAAGCTAAACTCCTACTAAGATCTTAATCAAATATCTGAGACTAAATAAATACAAGATCATTAGTACTATAACTACATGAGTTAATCATCATCAAAACTAGAGTGATGGCCTTTAGGCCAACAATCTCCCCCTTTTTTATGATAAAAAAACTCATGGAGTTATATATGCATGGATTACAGTTACGCTTCATAGAAGCACCCCCTTAACTCATGCATAGTAATAAACATAACAATATTCAATGAAGTGCATAAACTAAACATAAACATATATGCATAAACAAGGAGATAAACATGCATAAACTCACAAAATTCTTCTCCCCTTTTTGCATAAATAAGAAAATAAAATAAACATGCATATATAAACTCTCAAAATTCTTCTCCCCTTTTTGCATAAATAAGAAAATAAAATAAACATGCATATATAAACTCTCAAAATTCTTCTCCCCCTTTTTGTCAATTCATCAACAAAGGGGCGAAAATAAATCAAACAATAAAGTTATATATGTGATATATATATTCATGAAGAAGAGAGACGTAAAGTTAGCTTCCTCTGCATACATGCCTTATATGAAGAAGGGATGATAAGACCCTAACCCACATAAAGCATAATATACAATGTATAAGTAGGGATGTTAAGCTCCCCACACACACGTTTACCATATAAAGAAGAGATGTCAAGCTCCTATAGAAAGAAGAGATGTCAAGCTCCTCAATTTGAGATACACTGAATATGAATCTATATATAGAGAATATGTTAAGCTCCCCTTGCATATAGGCAATACATATCAAAATATTTTGAAACCACTTTTAAAAAAGATTTGAACTTTTAGAAGTCAACAAAATAAAATTTAATTTAAATCAAATCAAATTGTAGTTGACAAAACTAAAATTGGTACCACTTGTAAATAAATAAAAATTTTTGAGAGACCAAAAGAGAACAATGCATACACTTATTAAGATGCCAATTGAAATTTAAAGTTAAGTCAAGCTTAGCATAAAAATAATTTGTTCTTTAAGATGTAAAGATATTGTAAGCACAATCAAATCATATATATGTATGAAAATGAATAAACCAATTGAAATTGATACTAATTGATATTTTGAATCATACATATATAAGAAAATATATATGAGTATACAAAGATGAAATAACATGAAGATCATGTGTATTAACTCATAACTACCACCCTATTCATGCACATGTTTAAATAGATTTTCAATTTGAGCATACAAGGCATGATCACCCATCCAACCGCCCTTTAAAAGGTAGAAGTTTTCAAAAATAAGATTTGAAAATAGTAGTAGATTAAAAACACTACCAAATGAAGAATAAATAACTAGTTTAAGGTAATTTTTGAAAAACTAGTTAAAGATCCTTCAAACATGAAAACAAATTATATATATGTCATGAAACTTTGCTAAGTACATAAAAATTGTCACTCAAGATCTATAAGGCTCATATAAAACTCATGAAAACTAAGTCATGAAAATAATATGAGTGCACAAGAATCATGTGAATAGCATATTCATGAAATAGTCAATAAGACTCAAAATAAACATGAAATTCTTTTATCAAAAAAAGTGAAAATCATAAAAATTCCTTTTTCATTAAAACTAAATAAACTTTAAGGTATATGTATGTTTTATCAAAACTAAAAGTATACATACATATTACAAATACAAAAGAGTCCATAATAGAATTTACGTGAAGGCAAGTGACTAAAGGGTATACATGTATATTTATTAGTTTTAGACAAAATAGTATATACATAAAGCAAAATATTTACAAAATTTAGGAAAACGAGTGTAAATGAAAGAATCATTAAAACTAGGTTATACATGTACATGTAATGAGTACAAATGAACAATGAGGTACAAACATATAATAATCAAGTATGCCTCACTACTTGTATAAGTATAAACACAAGTTTTAATAAAAACTACATCTAAACAAGTATTCACCACATGAATTACAAAACATGATTATTTGTCATTAAACCAAAACATGCTAAAATTATCTATGTAAAAGCATGTAAACTAAAATAGAAGTTTTAGAGATAGTTACCAAACCATACGCACTATTCTCTAAGTCTCCAAATCATGGTGGTCTTCTCACTAAACTTTCTTGATAGTGATGCATTAATAGGGTATGTCTATCTAGCTCATCACGCATCCACCACCAAGGCACCATACCTCTCACGTTTTGTGAGAGCCCGCATCTACATCAAATACAAATGGTGAGGATTTTGGCACTCATTTCTTTTTGGGTCCACGGAGGATAGCATCATAAGGAACCCAAACATTTTTATTATTTACAAAATTTATAAAATTTAATCTATCAAAATAAAATCTTGCAAGATGCCCATTGCGATCGCAACGTGTACATTTGTACACTTTAGCATACATATGAGAATGGGTGTGAATGTGAGCATAGTGTGCATATGTATGTCGTGGGTTATGTGCATGAATGTGTGAAGTTTGTTTCTTTTGAAATAAGGTTTCCAATCTAGAATGATTGAATGCACAATTGCTCAAAGTTGAGCTCAAACAATTTATTCTATTTTTCAGGACTTGAATCTCATTTTTATCAATAGTAGCATGAAGAGCATGGCAAGAATGAGAATCAACAATCTTTTCTTTTTAGAAATATTTTCTTTTTCTTTTGAAAAAGAAAATTTTCTTTTCAAAGAGTTGTTTTCTCCAAAACAATTTCTTTTTCTTTTTCCACCAAATTAATTTTATTTTTCAAAGAATTAATTCCTTCACAAATATCATTTAATTTTGAAGCTAAGGAAATTTCTCCTTTTTCAAAAATTCATTTTCTTTTGAAATGCATTCAAATATATTTTGAAAAGAATCTTTTTCTTTTAAAATGGAATCATTTTTATTTTTCAATCTTTTATTATCCTTTTTGAGCCTGCACACAAAAATAAGGATATTAAATTTAGAAATAGCAGTGTGAGGTTCAGTTCTAATCCGCGGTAGCAAGGCTATGCGGGTCGTGATCCTCAAGGAGGGACTGCGATAGAAGCGTTAAGCAAGTTAATCTCTAAAATTTATCTTTTTTTAGTTAATTGTCACGATGGTATTTACAATGAGTTGTGGTATTTACAATGGATCGAAGAAAAGAATATGGAGAGAGATGGATTTAATCTACAAAAAAGAAATAAAAAAGAAGAAAAGAAAACTTACTTGAGTTGGAGAAAATAAGTGAAAACCTAATACTTTCTACCGTTTTTCGGAGGCGTTGAACGTATGAACCTTGGGATCGAACTCAGTCCGTTGTCGCATTAGGTCATCAAGCCTTGGGCAAGCATGAGTTGATACGCCTCGAGGAGGAGAACATCGCCATGGAATATCGTTGGAACCCCGATCTTCGGTATACTTATGGTTCGGTAATCTCTTGCATGCTCATCACCAATCACAGAGATGAAAAGAGAAAAAGAAATAGAAAACAAGAATAAAAGTAAAACATAGAAATAAGAAACAAAACAAAATAATACCTTTATTGCTTTAATCCATGGCAGAGAAGAGAAGATACATCAGTGTCACCCTCAATATAATCATCTCTCTCTCTTTAAAATAAAAAGAAAAGAAAATCTAACTACAAAGGAAGAAACCCTAGAAAAAACCTAACTTTGGCCCTTGGCTCGCCTCTGGACACCCTGTACGTTGCACTTTGCAGGGATATTTATAATGCAGAAGGTAGTAGAGTCCAGAATGAAGTCCTCCACGAAAACTGGGATCTGTCTCTATCCATATTGCCGCGGATGCGCGGCTTTTGCCGCGCCTCCGCGGCAATTAAGTGGCTGCTGGCCACGCGCTTTGGCGCGTGGCCTCTCCTGGTCCGTCCCTGTGGGCTTCTGCTTCTGGAATTTTGATCTTGGCCTTTAATCTTTGGATTTGGATATAACTTGGGAATCAAGTTACCTAGATCCCAAATCTTTTCCACGAATTTTCCTTCTCTTCTCTTAGCTTTTATCCTATCCTGCAAGTGTTTAGGGTTGAATAGAAGTCTATCCTTCCCTCTTCTTTGTATTTGCAACTTTGGCCCTTGTGTATTTGCAATTTTGACAATTGATATTTGCACTTTTACACCTGGGCTTCAAACATGGGCTTGGATCTGGGCTTTTGGGCTCTTTAAGCTTTATTTATTGTTAAAATAATAATTCGAGGCCTGCACACAATAAATTACTAATTATTAATAAATGTGCAGAATTATATAAATAAATATGAAAATGTGACGGTAAATATGATGATAAAAATGCACTTTTCACTACCAATCACACCCCCACACTTATCTTTTTGCTCGTCCTCGAGTAAAAACAAAGAAAAAGAAAAAGTTAATCTAACCTAACTCACTTTCGTAGGAATCACGGTTGCACTTAGCACGTGCAACAAGCCGTTAAACCTCTAGGTTACCCTAGAGGACGAGTGTTGTCTCGTGAGGGTTTTCAGCGGATTGCACCCACAAAATCCATAAAAAGGAAAGTATTTGAATTATTATTGAAGAGACTAAGTAGTCTATAAGTTTTAGGATCCTCATTTTTATTCATTCTTTAAACTTAGTCTTAATAAAGTTAATTGTTTTCCATTTTAGGTAAGAATTAAAATTGAATTTCTAATATAGTCTTTTTCGTTACCAAAAATCATATGCATCCTTATGTTTTTACTAGGAATTCCTTAACTTGGACTCTCATGCCTCCTTATTATTTTTATAACTTCATCTAATTTTCTTTCGTGTAAGTATCAAGGCTTCTTGAGGCCCTAATACCTAACTAATTGAGTATTAGATGTGTTAATATAATTTTTTTTTTTTTTTTGGCATGTATAACTCATCTAATTTTCTTTCGTATAAGCATCAAGGCTTCTTGAGGCCCTCATACCTAACTAATTGATTATTAGATATGTTAATACATATATTATTTTCTTAGTCTTCTTAGGCTTTCTAATCCACCCATGTAACGAACTTAAAGTCGATGACTCCCAAACCGGTTGGCTTTAGGGCACCAAGTGAGAAAACACCTCGCGGACTCAAATTCGAGTGAACTAGGCCCCAAAACTAAGGACTTTATTTTATTTACTCACCTTTAGGCATGAATACTTATGCTTCTTGAGGCACATGTATCAGCTTAATTGGTAATTTTTTTTTTTTTTTTATATGAGGCACAAGGTCTTTGTCTTAGAATCCTAGATATGCATTTGTATGCACATTTCATTAAGGTAAAAATCAAGACTAATTATTTATTCAATTTCTCTCCTATACCTAAAAATTAAACAATTTATTTATTTTGACCAAGTTTTTAGAAATCCTAATCATGATTTTCCTAATCCTTAAAACTAACTTAGATTTCTTTCAAAAAATAAGTCAAAATATTTCCTTTTTATAACAAATTTTTTTTTTTTTTTAAAATTTTTTTATTAGCAATTTTTTTTTTTTTTTAGTTTTTACCTATGTTAGTAAAGCCCACCCCCACACTTATCTCATGCATTGTCCTCAATGTATGAATGAATGCATATATGCATGAAACAGAACAAGGGAAGGCGGAAGTTACCTTAGGGTGGTGGTTCCGGAGGTGGTCTAATTGGTCCACGAAATGCGGCCCCATCAAGATAACAGATAATTTGGTGGAACCCACCAGAAACTTTCCTTACATAACCCACTAAAATATATGTACAATCATGTTTAAGAATTTCCACCCCATCAAATTTCCAAATTTCATAATAAATTTCAGAGTTAATTGTCTCAACCTCCTTGTCCCAAAATGGAGTATGAAAAGATGGAATGATTGACTTGGACATGGGAAGTACGGGGAACGAATACTGACTCAGGGAAGAAGCTCAAATCAAGTAAGGGCTCAGGAGTCGGGCTAAGTTCGAGAAGTGGGTCCAAGTCAAAAAATTGAAACTCAAGTCCACAATCATCTTCCCACAATGGAATGTGACTCAATGGTGGTGATTCAAGTTCAGGAATGATAGATGTGGGAATCAAAACTGACTCTAAAATATTACCTAAGTCGGGTAACAAAACAGGAGTTAATAATGATTCAGGAATTTGAACTTGATCATAGATTTGAGAATCTAGGTCACATTCAAGTTCTAATTCGGGAAAGGAAAAACTTGCCAAATTATCAGAATTTGAAGTTTCGGCAAGTTCACAAGATGGTACTGAATTAGAAACTTGTTGTTCCAAGCAACTTGGTTCGTCGGCTCTAATCAAGTGGTCATCGATATCAGAATCAGCCGGCCGGTGTAAGCATTCCACCATCAAATCTATGTCATGATCACGGGCTAATTTAGCCTCAGTCATGGCAGCTAGCATCCCTTCATAGTCGATAGGTGGATCATATTCTGATTGGACTTGAAAATAGGACGGGTAATCGTGATAAATTTGTGAGTCGGTGGACTCACGTATCATCATGTCTAAAATTGATGGTGATTTTTGCTTGGACTCATTCCTACTCATCATTTCCAAGATAGATGGAGTTCTATTCTGAATGGGTGGATCTGAGTATGAATTTGGGAAAAATGTGGACTAGATGGATATGGAGGACAATTTGGTTGAGAATTAGACTCGGGGGACTCGAAACCCCATGAACTCTGTGACGAGTTGAAATTATTATGAAAGTTATAGTCATAAGATGGGGGGTGTGGGTTATATTCATTCGGATAAGACCATTCCGGCACACTAGATTGGTCAAAGTTAGAGTATGCCGGGTTGGTAATATCCGAATAATAGTTAGGGGTGTAATATGGATTAAAATTGGAATTATTCTTATATGCCATATCACACCAACACAACAAACAAATAAACAAACAAAAAAAAAGAAAAATTCTAACCTAAGTTAGGGTAGACCTATGACCTAGACGACTCCTAACTGGTTAGACCGTCCACAGGAGGTTGGGTGCAGACTTTGACCACAAGTTAATCAGCCAGGTCAGGGCAAGAGTGGTGGGAGGTTTTCCGTCAAAGACGTTCCTTAATTAAATAACCACCACACTTCGAGCTTTCGGCCCTCAATCCCCTTCCTAGACACTGATTTGGCAAGAGTCAACTTCCAACACCGTTCCCCCTTAGGATAATCTCCTAATTGAGTCCGAGATGTCCCTAGGGCCAACGTCTACTAATTTTTAAGTTAGGCTTGGGTTAGTGAGTGCTTGGGATATGATTTTTGGGCTAAGGAAGGGTGATGAAATCCCCACCTTATCTTGTTAATGGGTTATGCCCTTAAGATGAATTAGTGCAAGTGTACAAGATAAATAGATAAGAATCACTCAAAGCAGAAAATCAACCAAGAGATGAATCCTATTCTACATGCAATGCGTACGTACCTTGCCTCCAGCACTCTTCAACAGTAAATAAAAATAATTGAAAAGACACGTGCCTAATATGCAAACGTCTAATCAACTTTTAACGATTACAACCAATTTTTTTACTGTTGATTAAATTAGCAGGTATATGGTGAATAATACAGAAAGTTAAGTACTGCAGAAGCTGTATTTTGCAGAGCTGAAGAGCCTGCAGAAAATTGGTTAGGAGTCAACTCCTTTGTGCCGCGTTTGCGCGGCTTTTGCCGTGGGAACGCGGCACTCTGGAGGGATCCTGGGCCCTGCTTTCTTGAGCAGAGTCCCAGGTCCACTTATATGTCACTGCAGTTGCCAAAATATTGTTTCTTCACCTGTAACCTGCAACAGAAAAGAATAAAGAATAAGTTAATAATTAAAATTTTTTTGGTTTTAGAGATAACTTACCGTCCCTCCCCGGCAACGGCGCCAATTTATTGACTGATTTTTCCTGCACACAAAAATAAGGATATTAAATTTAGAAATAGCAGTGTGAGGTTCAGTTCTAATCCGCGGTAGCAAGGCTATGCGGGTCATGATCCTCAAGGAGGGACTGCGATAGAAGCGTTAAGCAAGTTAATCTCTAAAATTTATCTTTTTTTAGTTAATTGTCACGATGGTATTTACAATGAGTTGTGGTATTTACAATGGATCGAAGAAAAGAATATGGAGAGAGATGGATTTAATCTACAAAAAAGAAATAAAAAAGAAGAAAAGAAAACTTACTTGAGTTGGAGAAAATAAGTGAAAACCTAATACTTTCTACCGTTTTTCGGAGGCGTTGAACGTATGAACCTTGGGATCGAACTCAGTCCGTTGTCGCATTAGGTCATCAAGCCTTGGGCAAGCATGAGTTGATACGCCTCGAGGAGGAGAACATCGCCATGGAATATCGTTGGAACCCCGATCTTCGGTATACTTATGGTTCGGTAATCGCTTGCATGCTCATCACCAATCACAGAGATGAAAAGAGAAAAAGAAATAGAAAACAAGAATAAAAGTAAAACATAGAAATAAGAAACAAAACAAAATAATACCTTTATTGCTTTAATCCATGGCAGAGAAGAGAAGATACATCAGTGTCACCCTCAATATAATCATCTCTCTCTCTCTTTAAAATAAAAAGAAAAGAAAATCTAACTACAAAGGAAGAAACCCTAGAAAAAACCTAACTTTGGCCCTTGGCTCGCCTCTGGACACCCTGTACGTTGCACTTTGCAGGGATATTTATAATGCAGAAGGTAGTAGAGTCCAGAATGAAGTCCTCCACGAAAACTGGGATCTGTCTCTATCCATATTGCCGCGGATGCGCGGCTTTTGCCGCGCCTCCGCGGCAATTAAGTGGCTGCTGGCCACGCGCTTTGGCGCGTGGCCTCTCCTGGTCCGTCCCTGTGGGCTTCTGCTTCTGGAATTTTGATCTTGGCCTTTAATCTTTGGATTTGGATATAACTTGGGAATCAAGTTACCTAGATCCCAAATCTTTTCCACGAATTTTCCTTCTCTTCTCTTAGCTTTTATCCTATCCTGCAAGTGTTTAGGGTTGAATAGAAGTCTATCCTTCCCTCTTCTTTGTATTTGCAACTTTGGCCCTTGTGTATTTGCAATTTTGACAATTGATATTTGCACTTTTACACCTGGGCTTCAAACATGGGCTTGGATCTGGGCTTTTGGGCTCTTTAAGCTTTATTTATTGTTAAAATAATAATTCGAGGCCTGCACACAATAAATTACTAATTATTAATAAATGTGCAGAATTATATAAATAAATATGAAAATGTGACGGTAAATATGATGATAAAAATGCACTTTTCACTACCAATCACAAATCATATTTTTCAAGAAGTTGTTGACATCATCATATGACATGTCAACATCCTCATCAAGCTCGGATTCAAACTTTATCTCAAGGTGGTTTTCCCTTTGGACCATGTAGCATATGTTGGAAGCATCACTTCCATCATCCGAGTCGATCCCCATATAATATTGCTTTTGTTCGCTAAGGGAGACTATAGTGTTCCATACTACAAAAGCCGAATCAAAATTAGCAACCCTAGATAAATATTCATCATTTAGGGTAGATCTTAAAACTTGAAGGGAATTTGCATTAGCCTCAAGGTTTTTGCCATTTAAACAATATGTATCTTTAATAGTGACAAAATAAACTTGAATACCTAGGGCTTTGAGGTACATTTACATCTTAATCTTTCAAATTTGGATGTTAAGAATATCAAACATGGGAGGTATCATGAAATCCATTTGTGTGTAAACAAATATTATGATTAGCTAAAAATGAGGATATTTAACTCAAGGTTGTTAGACCTTAATAAGGAGCACCAAGCTCTGATACCAATTACAGGTCACCTAGAGTGGAGGTGAATAGGTGTTAGCTAATCTAATGATGAACAAATGCGAAATTAAAAACTATTTATGCAAATTAAAACTATTAAGCTAAACACACAAAGTATAACACAAGAGTGTAGCCAAATTCCCTGTGAAGGGCTCCTCAAGATTAAAAGTTGAGGTGCCACTCTAGCTTTCTTTGTTTGAATACAAGTGTGAGCAAACAATCCCAAGCATATAAAAATTAAGCACAAGATATATCAAGCATATAAAGAGATAAGCAATGTAAGTACTCAAGATATAAATACAAGTAAGAGATAGAAAGAGAGCAATTGCAAACACGAGAGATTTGTTTTGAGGTTCGAGAACCCTTGCCTTATGTCCCCGCCTTCAACACTATGAAGGATTTCCACTAAAATCGATCCCACCGGATCACTCGGTGTCGCAACACCTATAAGGAGTTCACACTAGAACTCTTAGACTCACTAGTCCCTCTCTTGTTCACGTACGAATAACACACGCAAGCACACTAGCTTGCCGAGGTCGTACCTCTACACTGAGCTCCCATAAGAACTCGAAATAACACAAACCCGCAAGTTTACCACTTCAAATACAAGATAAAATACTTGGTGATCTCAACACTTTGATCACCTAAAATACTCTCACAACAAAGCTCCTATAAGATAAATATAACAATGAAAAGCTCAAGTATGTGTGAGCAAACTAGGATAGAGATGTGAAAAACTCAAGAAATCACTTTTGAAAACCACTCTTGAAAACTCTTCTTTTGATATGAAAGTATTTGCTCTAATATAAGTAGACAAAATCTCTGAAATATATAGGAAAAACTAGCTTGAAAACCCACTTAAAATCTTGTCTAACACAGTCCAAAACAGCCCCATAATATAGGCCTCCAAAATCTAGCCCTTGGGTCCAACTCAGTAGGAAATCCTGCTGTTGGTCGACCAGCCGGTCGACCGGCCAATGGTCAAATTTATGACCGTTGCAGCCTGCTAGTTGACCGCCTGGTCAATCGATCTAAGGCTGTGACCTATCGGTCGATCGCTCGGTCGATCGAGGCCAGATCCAGAGTGCAAAGCTCTCTAGACGATCGACCAGTCGATCGATCGGGGCCTTAGCAATCGACCGCCCGGTCGACCAGCCCTCAAGCCAAAACTGGCTGTGCACATTTGTGCTCATCGGTCGACCACCCAGTCGATCGACTTCTGGTACGGTCGACCAGTCGGTCGACCGCCAGAAGACCTGGCCAGCCATTTATAGGGATTAAAACTTGGTTTTATATTTTCTTATAAAATACAATAAAATCACTAAAAATCTACAAAAATGAGTTCTTTGAAATACTTTGAAGTACAAATATGTGTGATCAAAAATTAACACATATTACAAACATTTTCAACCTTTTTTGTAATATAAAAATTTTGCCTTAAACAAAAATCTGTATTTTTCAAAAATAATCTTTTATTTGAAAAATAATTTTTCAAAACTTCTCCAAATACAAAAACAAGATATTGAAAATATTTTTGAAGCTTAGTATGTATGGATATGATCCAATACACATATAAGATGAAATATCTATGTTTTTGACAATAAGCTCTAAAATAGGTTTTGATAAATCCAAAATCAAAAATACCTTATGAAGATACATATACATTTTGTGTGTGTAAATGAGCTTGAGCAATCCACAACTAATCTATCCCTTACATTTTATCTAAAAATAAATCTTAATACTTACAAACATGAGACAAGTCTCCATGAAAATCTTCTTCCCCTTCTTGACTTGGTCCAAACCTTAATTCATAAGCAAGAATCTTCTTGAGCACTTGATGTGATATTAATGCACGAGCTCTTGAATCAACACGTGCTAGTTCTAAAACTTGACTTTAAATCTTTTGTTGAAGCTAAGCACCTACTTAGATCTTGATCAAATATCTGAGACTAAATAAACACAGATCATTAGTATTATAACGACATGAGTTAATCATCATCAAAAATAGAGTGATGGGCCTTTGGGCCCACACAAAGATCACAAATAACACCTCTCATAATACAAGATTCTAGGGGATAGATTTTGCAATGAACAGCTCAAATTTGTGAGAAAACAAAAATTTTTTAAGCGAAGTACAAAAGAAAATATTTGGGAAAACTTCTTGAATAATATAGAAATTGAAAACTTGAAACTAGAATTTTTAAAACTATTTTCCTTGAAAAACTCTGTTGAAAGTGAGAATATTAGCTCTTAAAACACTTGTACAAAACTCACCCAAAACTGCCACATATATAGCCTCAAGAGAAACTAGCCATTAGGATAAAAAAGAAGCTAGAAATGGCCTGTCAGTTGATCATCCAACAATCAAATTTCTGACCGATGAAGCCTGGCGATCGACCGGTTAGTCACCCGACTAGAGACTAGTATGTGCAATAAGTTAACTTTGAGCACAGTTTTGAGGTATAAAATGTTCGAGTTTGAAATTATCATATAATAAGAATTTATAGATTATTATGTCTTCTGTCTAATACAACTTAAATCAAATCGATTGGATATTAGAGTAAAAATTTGTGATTAAAATACTAAAAGGTGTCAAATCAAAAAAATGTAAACTATTTTAAGAACATGAATTGACTTCAAAACTAATATTTGGCATCTTTAACATTTGGATCAGAAAATGATTATTGACTAAAAAATATAGTCTGGAAAGTTATATTTGTAATGCAATTTGAATCACATAGATTGAATATCAAAATAAAAATTAATAGTCAAATCACTAGAAGGGTGACGAGCAAATCAGCAGATCGATCGACTGGCCGGCTGACTGGTAATTCCAAATATTGAACTAACCGACCGCCCGATCGACTGTCCAGTCAGCCGATCTCGATATAGACTTGGGTGTGACAGTCAGTGGACCGCCTGATCGATCGCTCGATTTACCAGTCGACCGGTCGGTCGTCTGACAAACGTGCACAACATGCACAAGTGAGCACCCAGAAATGGCCAAGAGGGTTGACCAACCTGGCCTAAAAATAGTTTTCAGATAATTTTTGAAATTAAAATTATTTTTAATATTTAGTATTTGTTTAAAAAGTGTTTTGGCAATACATAAGGTTTGAGATACATGTTTGAAACATGAAATAAAAATTTGGAAAATATTTGATATATATCAAAAATCAATCCTTGTTAAATACTAAAACTAAAAAACTAGATATAAAAACTTGTGTGTGCGTGTGTGAGCTTGAGCAATCAAAACTAATCTATTCTTTATAAGAGATCTAAATTCATAAACTCTAGACAAATCTTCTTGTAGATCTTTTTCTTCAAGTAGACTTGATCCAAACTTGATTCTTCGAGGTAGGCTCCATCTTGAGTGCTAGATATACACTATAAGCTTGAGCTCTTGAATCACCATATGTTCGGTTCAAAAAAGCTAAACGCCAACTAAGATCTTGATCAATATCTAAAGCTTAAACACAACAAGATCATTAGTACTATAACTATATGAGTTAATCATCATCAAAACTAGAGTGATGCTCTTGTGGGCTAATATAGGGGACTATGCAGTTCCATCCTTGATTGGAGCAACATCATACATAAAGAAGCCAACAATAGATGCAAACAACTTTGGGTTGAATCATGGTATAATTTAGTTTGTGCAAAGTTAATGTCAGTTTGGAGGTCTTCCCAACGATGATCCGAACGAACACATTGCAAGTTTCCTCATGATAAGTGATTGAAGGTAAAGCATGCATGAAAATGTGAATTTTGAAATGAAGAGTTTAAGTGTTATGATGCTTTGGCTTTCTCGTTACTTCCGTTATAGCATATAGGCTATACGAGTCGAATCCACAGGGACAGGAGGTGATAGAAGTATTAATAGTTCATTCACATTGGTTGTTAACAAAGTCTTCTTGGTTAAAGAAGAAAAAGAAAAGAAAAGAAAACAAGAAGTGATGGAAGGAGAAGGCGATGAAAATAGTGAATGCAAGAAATAGTATTGGTGGTTTTGAAATCGGTGAAGGAAAAGCAAGAAAGTAAAAAAGCAAGATAAAACACGAGATAAGCGAAGTGGAAAGTGTGGTGAAGTTATTTGGAAAATGAAAAAAAGAAGAATTTGTGGTCAAAAAATGAAAACAAGTAGTGAACTAAGAAGATGAAAACAATGATAAGAAAATGATAAAGTGATTTTAAAAATGGTTTTGAAAATAAAGCAATAAGAGAAGAAAACTCATGGATACTAACTACTAAATACTTCATTAATCATGCTAAGCTCTTAGTGATAGTTGCCTCACATGGATCCTTAACTATTACTAATCCTTGGCTTCAAGAGACGTTATAAAGCATGGCACATACGATGATTTTTCACATTAAAACTTTCGTCAAGGGCAAGCTTATACAAATATTAGATCAGCAAAATAAGTTAGAGGCAAGCATAAAATAATAGAGTAGCAAGTTAGCAAGTTAGATATTAGAACTCATCATCATAAGTCATCAATAGCTCTTGCAAGAGTAAGGTCTTGTAGAGGCTATTAGATTCATGTAAATTATTAAGTAAGGGGTTAGATGATTAGTGGTTAGTAGTTAGATTGCCATGAGAAGAAAAGTTAGCTAGTAGTCATATTAGATGTTAGAGAAGAAACCATAGAAGGAAAGAAGGAAGCTTTCATAGATTATCACTTTCTATTACATCAATCTCTCTCTTTCTCTCCTGAATCAATTCTAGCCTAATATATGATCTAAAACAAAAGGAAAATACAAAAGAAGAAGAAGAAAAAGAAAAGTACACTAAGCTATACTAAATGGGAGAAAACCTTAGCCTACTGCTTTTCAACCTTGATTTGATTTTCAAATGCAGTTAGGCAAAGGAAGGCTTTCGATGACGAGATGAAGCCACGCATCGAAGATTAACGCGTGGGCCCACCATATTACCGTGGATCCATGGCAATACCAGAGATTTAGGTCATTGGTTTTTCCCTGATGCTTCATCCAGCTGCGAGAAGCTTCTGTATGTATCTGATTTTTGGTATTTTGGACCTGTATTTCTCCAGTTACATCCTCAATTTTTGGATCTAAGCATCTTCTAGAAGCTATCTACCTTGGTCTCCAAGAAATGTGATTTAATTAACAAAAATTTAGTTTAATTAGGATTTTATTTTGACTTTACTCTTAAACTCTTGATTATCTATAAAATAGATCAAAACATGATTCAAACGCGATATTTTATTCATAAATAGATAAGGAATACGATATGCAGATGCAGAATTGGATACTAATCACACCCTCACACTTATCTTTTTCCCGTCCCGAGAAAAACAAGAAAAAAAACTAAAGTAATACACCACTTTCGAAGGTGACCCAACTGCACTAAGTGTGTGCAACAAGCCTTTAAAACTATAGGTTTCCCTAAATGAGGAATTTTGTCTCCTGAGGGTTTTCAGCGTATTACACCCACAAAATTCATAAAGAAAAAAAATAAAAGTTAGTATTTTTGAAAATGCATTTTGAAAGAGAGTAAAGTTTTTGAAATATTTTTGCAAAAAATTAAGTGATCTGATGTCATAAGTTCTCCAAAATTTTTCTTTCTTAAACTTAGTCTATATACAAGATCTTACTTTCAATTAAGATAAAAGTTCAAAATTGGATTGAATAAATTGATCTCTCATAATTAAATAGATAATATGCACTTTGTGACAATGTAGATATTTGGATTTTAACTCTAACCATCAAGCCATATATATATATATTCTTTTTTCTATAGTTTTCTTAGGCTTTCTAATTTACCCGGATAATAAGCCTTTGGTCGATGACTCCCAAATCAGATTATCTTAGGGCATCAGATAAGAAAACATCCTTCGGGCTTAAGTAAATAAGGCCACAAAACTAAGAGGGATTGTTTATTTCTTTTCACCACCTTTAGGTGTGAATAATCATACTTCTTGAGGCATAATTATCCAGTTTTAATAGGTGATTTTTATTCATATATACCATATTTTTTTCATTTTATTTTTTTTGTTTATGACATTTTAAGTCTTTATTTCCATACGAAAAATGTGTAATTGTGGAGTGTATATTCTCTAAGGCAAAAAACTTAAGATCAAATTATCTTTCTAATTTTTCTGAATCTATTATTCTAAACAAGATCCATTATTTCGACTAGGTTTAAGATATCATATTCAAGTCTTCCTTAATTTCTAAGATCATAATTTTCTTAAAAATAGATCAAAACTTTATCTCTTGTTCAAAAAGTTTTTTAAGAAAGGAAAAATCCTAGACAAAAGGTAAAATTCTAAAAATATCCTAAAAGAAGTGAAAAGGAAGGAAAAACTAAAAACTCTATTTTAATAGACCTCCTCCACACTTATCCCATGCATTGTCCTTAATGCATCGTGAATGTATTTATGCATTAAAATATAAAGGGAAGAAGAATTCACCTTAGGGTGAGGCTCTGGTGGAGATCTGATTGATGATAAAACCAATGAAGATTATGTGGAGTTTGTAGGAACTTACCAGTGACCTGTGTTGGCCCAAAGGCCTTCCACTCTAGTTTTGATGATGGTTAACTCATGTAGTTATGTGTACTAATAATCTTGTGATTTTATTTTCAGATCATTAATCAAGATATTAGTTGGTGATTAGCTTCAACAAGATAGTTTCGGAAGCTTTCACATGGTGATTCAAGAGCCCGAGCGTGAAAGATCACATATAGCACTCGTTGGAGTCAAGCTCAGTGGATCACGATGTTTTGGATCGAGTCGGCTTGGAGACGTCGCTCTACAAGAAGACATCGGTACCTAATTTAGTTTTGTGTTTAGATCCATTTGTAAAGATTAGAATAGTATGATATGTTCAAGTTCACAATACACATACGTTTCATGTTTTGGTTTTGGTTTTCAGTTTGATTGGTTTAACCGATCTTGGTTTTCATGAATAGATAGTATCAAAACAAGTTTACATGTTTTTTATGTATATTAGATGTGTTCTATATACATACATGCTTCAACTATTTAAACAAACTTAGTTTGATAGTCTATATCATGAGTTTAGTGTTTTGGTATTTTTAACAAAACATATTTTGGGATCTAAAGTCAAAAACATGGATATTTATATTGTTTCATGTATATTGGATTATATCCATATACATCATGCCTAAATGTTGTTTAATATCATGCTTTTGTATTTGGATGAGTTTTGGACAAATTGTATTTTCAATTCAAAAATCCAAGTTTTAGAAAATACGGTTTTTGATTTTTGGCAAAATTTCCATAACACAAAAATAGTTCAAAATGTTTAAAATTTGTGTTGAAATTTTTAACACAAGTTTGTATTTCAATGTAAACTGATAAAACTATTTTTGTGGATTTTTAGAGATTATATGGGAATTTTTAAGACATTAAAAATTCAGTTTTTCAGTCCCAGATTTTGGCTGCCAGGCTCTGGCGGTCGACCGTTACTGTCGCCCGGGCCAGGAGCCAGTCGACCGTAGCGGTCGACAGGACGTGCACAAGGTTGTGCACGTAGCCGTGTCAGTCGGCTGGTCGACCGACCGGTCGACCGACTGAGAGCAGCACACTCTCGGGTTGCTCCGGTCGACCGAGCGGTCGACCGGTAGCTGCCAACGGTCAAAATTTGACCGTTGGCCGGTCGACCGCACGGTCGACCGGTAGGCCATTTCTGGCAGTATTTGCTGCCAACGGCTATAATTTTTAAAGGCCTATAAATACCCCATTGGAAAGAGGTTTTCTCTAATAAGATTTCATGAGCTAATTTTTTCTGACTCTCTAGTGTTTTCACAGTAATCAAAAGAAGTTTTTGGGCTTTAAATTGAACAATCTATTTGGAGTTTTTGCTAGGGTTTGGAAAATCAAAGAAAAGGGTTTTTTGGGAAAAGTGTTTTGTTTCATCTTCTTCATCTTGGTTTCTAGATTTTCTCAAGGATTTTCTTAGACTATTTGATTTCGATTCTATTGGTTTTCTCCACACTTGAGCTACATCTACTATCTTATTCTATATGATCTTTGTGTAGGAAAAGAAATTGTTTGTGGTTGTTAGACCACAAAGTTGTAAACCCAATCTTTGCTTGGCCTTGTGCCTTTCCCTCAATGTGTTGAGGAGGTTGTGCATTTGAGTTGTATCCCTCAAGTTGTGAGGTGATCCTTGTGTAAGCTTTGTGCAAATCCCTCAAGTTGTGAGGTGATTGTTTGTTGGCTTGGTGCTTTGCCTCAAGAAGGAGGTTGTGGTTGTAAAGAGAGGAATTGGGTACTCCTTGTTATTGTATTGCCCCAAATCCTCGGTGGAGGTTCCCTTTGTGGGAGTCCTGTGTGAACAAGCTAGTGGACTAGAAATCCTTCTGTGTGAAGGCGGGGATGTAGAGCTGGGTGCTCGAACCTCGAAACATATCTTGTTGTTTGCACTTGATCCCTTGACTCTTACTCTCTATCTTTATTTTCTGCCTTGCATCATTTGATATTGATCATTCATATTTATATGCTTGGCTTGCTTGTGTGTGCATCATTTGTTGGTTGTAATTGCAATTAGTTTTTAAATTCCGCATTAAGTTAACTAGATTAGCATTATCACCTATTCACCCCCCTATAGGTGATTTCAATTGGTATCAGAGCCTACGCTCCTGATATTTGGTTTAACCGCCTAGGTGTGAGATCTTGGTTGCTAATCTTCATTTGCATTTTCATTTGCACACATTTAGTTTGAACTCAATGATAGCCCTCCTATATTTGATTTTTCTAGACATGATATTTGGAAGGCCAAGATGAGTTGTAATTTGAAAACCCTAGGACATCTAGTTTATCAAGCCACTACTAAAGAATCCTATCCAAATGATAGCAAGCATAAAAAGGCAAATGCATAAGCCCTTAAGACACTTAGAGCATCTCTTGGTAAAGATCTTTTACATGTGTTTGCTCATTATGATTCGGCTTTTAAAGTTTGGAGCATTTTGACTTCTCCCGAGCTTTCAAGGATCAGTAACAAAATGAGGAGATCTAGGAGAGACATGTCCGACGAGCATTGCCTTATGGTCCAAGGAAAAGACTCCCTTGAGTTACAATCAGATTCTCAACTAGATGATAGCTCTAGCTCTTATTGCTATGGATGTTTAGAAATTCAAACCTTAAATGTAGAACTTGCCACAAAGCTTGAAGATTTCTTGGAAAAACATGCGTTTTTGAAAAAGAAGAACATTGAACTAAAAGAAGAAATGAAGGATTTGTGTTCAAGTTTTGAATTGATTTTGCAAGAGAAGGAAGAGATTGCTAGTGAACGTGACTCACTTAAATCTCAACTTGACCTTGTCTTAAAGGAAAATGAATTTTTGAAAAGCAAAATTGATTGTGATGATGTTGTGAAAAACAATGAGGTTTTATCTTCTAAATTAGATTTTATTTTAAAATATAACCTTACTTTGAAAAATGAAATTGATTTCATTACAAAAGAATTGATTTAGTTTTAAAGAAAAATGAATATTTGAAAATTGAGTTGTCTTCACATGTTTGCCATGCTAGTGTAGCTTCACCTAGCACATCTTTTGCATGCTCCACTTTATCTTCTAGTATTGAAAATGACATAAATGTTTGAAAGAAAAGTGTAGATTGTTTGGGCTCCACATTGAGCCAATGTACTTTAAATCATACACGCTTGGAAACCTTGGTTCGCAAGAAGCAAGTTCCATCATTGCATGTACACCTATCACGGCATACACATGCTTCCCACGGTCACCACCATCACACTAAGTATGCTCCTGTGTACACTTGTACACATTGTGGTCGTAAGGGCCACCTTGCTAGATTTTGCTATGATCGTATACATGTTGAAAATTTAGCAAATGATTTTGTTTGGGTTAGGAAAGGCACTAACCCCTATGGACCCAAAAGAAAATGGGTACCAAAGACCACCCCTATGGTATTTGATGTAGGTGTGGGCTCTCGCATCACGTGAGAGTGGCGGTACCTCTAAGTGGATGCATTCCGTGCTTAAAGAAAACAATTTGGATGCATCACTTTCAAGGGGAGCTTGGTGGAAAGGACCACCATGGTTTGGAGAACTAGAGAAGTGTCTTCATCGGTTTTGGTATCAATCTCTAACTCACGTTTATATTTACATTATTTTCTTGTTCATCGATTTATGACATGTTTTATTGTTCATTATGCTATATGCCATATTTGTTAGATTAGTGATATACATGTTTAGTTATTTGAGATCACCCTTGTTTATATGGATCATTTGTCGTGTTCTCACCATTTGTTTAACTATTATGTACATCATTGTTCAAATAACATGTGGATTTACATAATGATCTTGTTTATGTTTATTATGATTTATGTCTTGAATATATGATTAGATGCTAGTTTTCGTTAAAACTAGGATACATACTTGTACATAGAGTGGGACACAAGTAAATTATTATATGTTTGCACTTGAATGCTTATTTGTTCCCATTAGATGTGCTAGTATAGTCAAGTTTTGATGATTCATGCATTCTAACTTGTATTCCCCATTTTGGATATGTTTTATGATCTTGTGTTTTCACTTCATGTATATGTCTATTTTGCCAACCTTAAGATATACATGTATACCCTTTGAGCCATTTGCTTTTCATGCAAATCTTTATTATGAACTCAAATGGTGTTTAGGGATATGTATGTATGCTTCTTGTTTGTCAAAACATACATATGCCTTGGAGTATGATTTATTTAATGAAAATTTTAGATTTTCATGTTTCATGTTTAAAGGAATTTAAATTGAGCTTAAGTTGCATATTTTCATGATGATATGTCTCACATAACATTTGTACACTCTCTTTATTAGTTTACTCATGATTTTATTTTCATGAGTATGATATAGGCTATATAGATTTTGAGCGTTTAATGATCATGTGATTTACATGTTTTTCATGAAAAAGAATTTTGTTTTATTCCTTACTTGAAGGATTTCGTACTAGTTTTTTCATTTAACTAGTTGCGATATTCTTCATTTTGGTAGAGTCTTTCAAACACATCATATCTTCAAATCTAATTTTGAAAACGCTACCTTCTACGGGCGGATGGATGGGCGATCATTCTCATGTATGCTTTATAGTGAAAATCTTTTTAAACTTGAACATGATTGGGAGGATATGTAATATGAGATATACATTTGATCTTATTGTTATTTCAATTGGTATCATTGGATTATTTCAATTGGTATCAATATTGACATTTTTTTTGTATACTCATATATCTTTTTGTATATGTATGCTTGCACTTCAAAGAATATCAATTTCTATTGGTATCTAATTTTTCATACATATATATGTTTTACTTGTGCTTATCATATCCCTATATTTTTAAGCACAAAGTTTGTTTATGCTAAAGCTTGAGTTTTAATTTTGTTTCAATTGAGTAGTTTTCAATTGGTATCCTAAAACAAGCTTATGCATGATTTCATTTGGTATTTCATAAAGGGGGAGAAAACTTGTATTTCATCTTTCAATTGGTATTTGATTTCCACTCCCATTCTTTATGATTGATAATTTCAATTTCGTATCACAGGTTCAAAATAACATATATTTACAATTGGTATCATTCTTGAAAAATTCAAAATTTAGTATGTTTAATTTCAATTGGTATCATATCAAGATTGTTTTTCTTACAATTGGTATGTCATTTGTTTACGTATCAATTGGTATCAAGATTTTTGTTTTCAATTGGTTTATGTTTCAATGCCTCGTTTACCTTTATTTCATTTGGTATCTTTTGATATAGGCATTCCTTAAATTGTTTTTATTAACATTTTTTATTGGTATCATGTTTGATGTCACCTCTTATTGATTCTTTGTTTCGAACAAAAAGGGGGAGAAGATTTTGTTTTTACTTTTACCCGTTTGTTGATGATTGACAAAAAGGGGGAGAAGAATTTGAGTTTGTAGTTTATATGCATGTTTTATGTTTTTATTAAAGTTCAATTGATAATAAAAACATTATTTAAAGAACATGTTTAAATGTTTATTTTTGGTATCAAGAGCTTCATTAGTTTTGTTTTGCAAATTAGTATCAAGAGATTGTTTTGAAAATGTATTTGTTTTATTGGTATCAAGAGCATGTTTTAGAAATTTATGTGTTTTATGCATGAACATTCATTGCATACTTATTTGTTTATCTTGATGCATGAGTTAAGGGGGAGCTTCTTTGAAGCTTAACTTTAATCCTTGCATATATAACTCCATGAGTTTTGTCATCATCAAAAAGGGGGAGATTGTTGGCCCAAAGGTCTTCCACTCTAGTTTTGATGATGATTAACTCATATAGTTATGTGTACTAATAATCTTGTGATTTTAGTTTCAGATCATTAATCAAGATATTAGTTGGTGATTAGCTTCAACAAGATAGTTTCGGAAGCTCTCACATGGTGATTCAAGAGCTCGAGCGTCAAAGATCACATATATCACTCATTGGAGTCAAGTTCGGTGGATCACGATGTTTTTAGATCGAGTCGGCTTGGAGACGTCGCTCTACAAGAAGACATCGGTACCTAGTTTAGTTTTGTATTTAGATCCATTTGTAAAGATTAGAAAAGTATGATATGCTCAAGTTCACAATACACATACGTTTCATGTTTTGGTTTTGATTTTCGGTTTGATTGGTTTAACCGATCTTGGTTTTCATGAATAGATAGTATCAAAACAAATTTACATATTTTTATGTATATTAGATGTGTTTTATATACATACATGCTTCAACTATTTAAACAAACTTAGTTTGATAGTCTATATCATGAGTTTAGTGTTTTGGTATTTTTTTAATTGGGATCTAAAGTCAAAAACATGGATATTTATATTCTTTCATGTATATTGGATTATATCCATATACATCATGCCTAAATGTTGTTTAATACATGCTTTTGTATTTGGATGAGTTTGGACAAAACGTATTTTCAATTCAAAAATCCAAGTTTTAGAAAATACGGTTTTTGGTTTTTGGCAAGATTTCCATAACACAAAAATAGATCAAAATGTTTGAAATTTGTGTTGAAATTTTTAACACAAGTTTGTATTTCAATGTAAACTGATAAAACTATTTTTGTGGATTTTTAGAGATTTTATGGGAATTTTTAAGACATTAAAAATCTAGTTTTTCAGTCCCAGATTTTGGCTGCCAGGCTCTGGCGGTCGACCGTTATGGTCGACCGGGCCAGGAGCCGGTCGACCGTAGCGGTCGACCGGACGTGCACAAGGTTGTGCACGTAGCCGTGTCAGTCGGACGGTCCACCAACCGGTCGACCGACTAAGAGCAACCCACTCTCGAGTTGCTCCCGGTCGACCGAGCGATCGACCGGCCAGAGAGTGATGCTCTCTGTATCTAGGGGCCGGTCGACCGGTAGCTGCCAACTGTCAAAATTTGACCGTTGGCCAGTCGACCGCACGGTCGATCGGTTGGCCATTTTCTAGCAGTATTTGCTGCCAATGGCTATAATTTTTAAAGGCCTATAAATACCCCATTGGAAAGATGTTTTCTGTAAGATTTCATGAGCTAATTTTTCCTTACTCTCTAGTGTTTTCACAGCAATCAAAAGAAGTTTTTGGGCTTTAAATTGAACAATCTATTTGGAGTTTTTGTTAGGGTTTGGAAAATCAAAGAAAAGGGTTTTTGGGAAAAGTGTTTTGATTCATCTTCTTCATCTTGGTTTCTAAATTTTCCCAAGGATTTTTTTTGACTATTTGATTTCCATTCCATTGCTTTTCTCCACACTTGAGCTACATCTACTATCTTATTCTATAGGATCTTTGTGTGGGAAAAGAAATTGTTTGTGGTTGTTGGACCACCATGTTGTAAACCCAATCTTTGCTTTTCTTTTGCCTTTCCCTCATTGTGTTGAGGAGGTTGTGCATTTGGGTTGTATCCCTCAAGTTGTGAGGTGATCCTTGTGTAAGCTTTGTGCTAATCCCTTAAGTTGTGCGGTGATTTTTTGTTGACTTGGTGCTTTGCCTTAAGAAGGAGGTTGTGGTTGTAAAGAGAGGAGTTGGGTACTCCTTGTTATTGTATTGCCCCAAATCCTCGGTGGAGGTTCCCTTTGTGGGAGTCCTGTGTGGACAAGCTAGTGGACTAGAAATGTGTGAAGCCGGGGATGTAGAGCTGGGTGCTTGAACCTCGGAACATATCTTGTTGTTTGCGCTTGATCCCTTGACTCTTGCTCTCTCTCTTTATTTTGTGCTTTGCATCATTTGATATTGATCATTCATATTTATATGCTTGGCTAGCTTGTGTGTGCATCATTTATTGGTTGTAATTGCAATTAGTTTTTAAATTTCGCATTAAGTTAACTAGATTAGCATTATCACCTATTCACCCCCTAGGTGATTTCAACCTGTGTATTATAATATATACATGGATAATTTTTATTAGGAATTTTACCCCATCTAATTTTAAAATTTTAAAAAAAATTTCAGAATCATTTTTTTCAACACTTTTGTCTCAGAATGGTGTATGAAATGATTGAATAATAGATTTGGACTCAGGCAGTACATGAACTAATACCGAATCAGGAAGTACGTGAAGTAATACCGACTCAGAAAACTGACTGAAATCAAGTAAAAGTTCTGGAGTCGAGATTTGTTCAGTAAGTGAGACCAAAGCAAGAAACTGATACTCTAGTCCATATTTATTTTCCCACAATAGACTGTGACTTTTTAAAATTAGTAATTTAAGTTGAAGAATGACAAGTATGAGAACTAAAACTGACTCTAAAATGTTGCTCAAATTGGGTAACAAAACAAGAATCAATATTAATTCAAAATTTGAACTAGATTATAAAATTGAAGATAAGACCACATTCCTCTTTGAGTCCAATTTTATGAAATGGAAACTTGCCAATTTGCCCATATGACTTTCAAAATTATGATATTGGTCAAGTTCATTATGTTGATCTGAAAGATAAATGAGTCAATTTCATGATAAATGGACACAGGATTCAATACTAACTCAGAAAAGTAATTAAAATCAGGTAAACATACTAGAGTCAATATTGATTCAAGACGTGGAATTAAATTACCAAGTTGAGATTCAAATCATCACTTTCATGCTCAAGTTCGATTCAGAAAAGGGATGACTTACCAAAATATCAATGTGATTCTCAAAACTTGGAGTTTAGTCAAGTTCAAATGAGTGTGCTAAAATTGAATCTTAGTTTTCAAAACATGATTCCTGGGCCAGAACGGTAGAATTAGAGAAATCTGGATTGGTCAAAGATTGATAGAGAGAGTTTTCTTATTCTTATAAATGTTAACCAATTAACTCAGTTGTGCTTCTAACTTATCGTGGGTAGAAGATTTTTGAAATTATTGTGCAGTCTCATGCAAGAGTTCTATACTCTTTTCTAGCTCGAATTTTTTCTCAAATGGTTGTTCTAGAAAGGGAGTGTAGAATCTTGGTTTCAAAAAAAAATTGTGAAGCTTGTGAGTTCAACATGTTTTGAATTTATTGTTGGGACTCAAGCATGGTTTTTACGGCTTTCATACTCTTTTCTACTTTGCATTTTTCTTCAATCGGTTGTTCTAGAAAAAGAGTATATGACGTAAAAGAGGGATATGATTGTGGATAAGGTGACTGCAAATTTGACTTCTGGGAGTTGAATCTCTATTGACTTTGTGAAGAGTGAAAAATATTTTAAAAATTTTGGTTATTAGAATAGAGATATGGGATATATTTTAGTCGGATAAATCTAATCCAGCATATTCGATTGGTTCATGTTATACAAAGTCGAGATGGAGTTATCCGAGTCAACTGAGGTCGGGCTGAAATATGAATTCATATTAGCATTAAAAAAATTATTGTTATTGAAATCCATTTCACAAACAAACACAAACCAAATTAAGCAAACAACAAATAAGAAAAAGAAAAAAAATCAAAGCGAAGCATATACTAGGGTTGATTG
This sequence comes from Agave tequilana, assembly GCA_038442645.1. NCBI lineage: Eukaryota > Viridiplantae > Streptophyta > Magnoliopsida > Asparagales > Asparagaceae > Agave > Agave tequilana. The sequence goes on from JAVJIF010008786.1 coordinate 76,504, forward strand.
TCATGCCCCGCTTCCCAAAATACAGAATACGGGTATGTGATTGATGGCTAGCAGATACTCACGAAAAGTGAAATCTCTTCCATGAATACCCTAGGCTGTTAGCAACGAGCAGGATAGCACATATATATTCATATACAACCAAGCGTATTGGTAAAAGCACATATATGAAATACAAAATCATAAATAATATCATCCACCATATCTAAATAAGATAAGTTCAAAAAAAGAACTGAACTGACCGGAGAACCAGAATATGATTAACAATCAACTCTCTATACCAGTTTTCTAATCTAAATACTAAAAAATAATAAAGGTCCATCAGAAATGGGCCAGGAAGAATACACAAAGGAAAGGAACAATAAAAGAGAAAAAATGTAGTAATTATACAAGTAGGGCATTGAAATAACAAAAATAATATGAACGGCAGTATTAAGAACTAAAAGTAATAACAATAACAGGAATAATCGAAACACTAGATCAATGACAAGAAGACCGTGCTTGTATGGTCTGACATGTGTATAATGAACATGACATATCCTGGACAAGTAACTGTTGTGTAGTATAATCACAAGATCATAAGAACACGACATAACAATAACATGGTATGACTAGGAACGTCATGTAGTCAAGATAATGCATATTATATAAGTCTCAAGTATCAGTATCATAAAATATATGTCAGTTACTAGATCATTGAAGGCAATGCAGGATATGATGCAAGTGTATATGTCTAGCATTTTATTAATCTTATACTAGTGCAACTATCCTGTGCCCCATCCCCCAGGACAACTGCATATCAAACAAGTGATGCGTTAGTGGATCCTGATAGCAGGGAGAAATAGTTCAATGTACTCATGTATCATGTAACAAGTAATAACAAGAGCACGCATAAATAACGAGATCACATGTGGCATCCAAACCCACAAGGGGTCGCCCTTCCAAGCACACCTTCCTGGATTTCCTCTGCTACAGTCTCTCTCAGTAACCCCGGCTTAGTTGAATCTAAGTGCAAGATAATGTGACTCAGTGTGCATGATCCGAAAATAGTGTAAAGAATATCAGTTTTAGATAATGATTACAATGTGTATCAAGATCATGGGACAATGTAGACAGTGGTAATAACAAATACAAGGTAGTGCAAGTGATGTTTGACAAATGCAAAGTAGCGCAAGTGATGTTAGTGTCACGTAATCCAAAGGTCAAAGTAAAGTGTTCATGATCATATATTCATAATCCAATAAGTATTCTTGAATAATTTCTCTGAATGTAATGGTCAGTTTCCTCGATTAATTTTTAGTAGTATTAGGATCACAATAATTCCTGAAAATCTTAAACGATCAAGATAGTCATTACATCCGATTATCATAATTTATCTATCCTCGAACAATCCAGGTCATACATTTAATCACAATCAAGATAGGTGTACATGCCATGATCTATCACATACAAGAAAATCATGTCAATTTTAGTTGGATGCATTCATGTCCAGGAACAAGATGCAAACATGATATATAAGGTAATGAAACATGATCACGAGACGGTATCGGTAATAATATCAAGAATAGAATAATTAGTCATATAATCAGAAGAGGAAAAGCTGATATGTAAATATGATCTCAGGATAGTGTTGACGATCATGCGAAATGATAACCATGATTTATAATTAAGAGACAAAATTAAGATGAAGATGAAAGTCAACGAGGAGAGTATTCTGTACACTTGCATGATGTCATTGGGGTCCAATTGTCCCTTAATAGAAACTTGCATAAGTCTGTTTTGGGGCCTAGATATTTAGATGGCTCACGTTAGTTTCATTTTCTTAAGTTTTTGGAGTGGTATTAACTGAATCCTAGGTTCCTTTACATTATTCAGTGTTGTTATATTAGCCATGAAGATACCGGCTATTTATAATTCAATAGTCACTTTAAATAATAATTATTGCAATTAAATACTAATTGTTAAATAGTTATATGAATTTTAGATATTAATTAATTATTTTGCACTTGTTACTAATTCTAAATTTGGTTATATATTTTAAGTACTATTCTTTTAATATTTAAAAGCTAATTATTTATTAACATTAGCCATTCAATATTTTGTGATAATTATTGTATATATTTCAAGCATTTAATTTCTACCAAATATGTTTATTTGTTATTCATCTATACATATTAGCTTTAGCTAGTTATTTAATTTATTATCTATCATTATGAGATATAGGTGTAGTGTTAGAATTATTAGTTACATGTACTAGTACCTACTATTCATATAATTTTTAAAAACATTATGTTACTACTTAAATATTATCCATTAACTTATTTATTTATTTGCTAACTAAGATTCTTTTAAAAACAAAGTTCATTTGTAACCTTAAATGATTTGTAACAAACCAAACAAAAATATTTTGAAATTAAAAGCTTACCTCGAGGCTGGCCGGCCTGATGACGTGGGGGTGGGCATACGGTGGGGTGCTGCGGAGCTCGCGGTGGATGCCAGCGGGTTTGTAGGAGAGGGAAAAGGACTCGGCTTCCATGGGGAGAGGATGCGCGCTCCTGCAAGGGGAGGAGGCACAGCCTGCAGCCATGAGTGGTGGCTTTGGTCCTCGGCCATGGCATGGACGTGGATGTCAGAGGGTACTCACGGCTGCGAGTGGCGGAAGATGGTGCATCGCGCTCTGGCGAGGGAGATGTTCGGAGGTTGCTCGACGCCACGGCGGAGGAGCTCCGGCTACGGGATGGCCGAGAGGGGGTACCTATGGTTTGACACGGCCAGGTAAGGAGGCGGCCTAGCTTGAGGATGGATGCAGGTCATAGCTAGGTTAAATAGAGATGGGGAGAAGATAAATATATATATATATAGGGGTTACTATACCTTAGCCGACAGCTGAGAGAGTTTCTCAGCCGGCGGGACGTAGCAACATAATAGCCATGAATTTGATACTAATTTTGGCGGACAAAAACCAAAAAATTCCCGCCCGAGTTAGTATCAGTCACTTCAAGAGTAGCTTTGATGAAAATACCCTCCCACAACTGTTTACTGTATGTAAAACCTTTCCTTTCAAAAAATTACAGATCTAAAATTATCATTTGATCATGAGAAAAATTTAGTGCAACTGATTCCCAAATTTTCTGATCATTTTCGTTAAAAAACTAGTTTTTTTAAAAAAATTATCTGCTAAAGATGGCTCCAAAGAAATCATCCGTGGAAAAAGGTAATGGGGAAGCCAAGTTTTTTTTTAGGGTTTTTAAATTTTAATAGGTAAATTTTTTTCAGTTTTGATTCCTATTTTTCTTTTTTTCAAAAATATTTCTATTCTAACTTAACTTAATTTAAAAGTGTCAGATGAACTATTTTTTTACGAAATGTCAAGATTCTTGTTTTTTTAAAAAAAATTTTTTGTTAAAAATTGCGATCATGGTCGCAAATAAGAGAGTAAGATTCGCTTTTTATGATTTAAAGAGGTAATCATCAAAATAAGTATATTTATATGGTTTAAAGCTAGTTTATTTTTACAGTGAAACTTTAAACCAAGATTAAAGTTTAAGATAAAAAGAGTTTTATTTTAGAGAATTTTTTTTATAAATTTTTGTATTTTTTAACACAGCGACCAAGGTCAAAAGTTTTTTTTCCATTTCCTTTTATGTCAACTTGGGTCGCAGTTATCTGAGTTAGCGTCTTAGGCTTTTACGACCTTGGTCGTAGACATTAAAAAATCATTTGTTTTTAAAATTATTCACGTCCGTTTTTTTAAGGTTTTTTTTAATAAAACTTTGCAACTGAAGTCGTAGTGTTTTCTTCGTTTTCTCCTTTTTGGGGGTATGGTCACAGTCTGTTAACTAAGTTAGCCTGATTGAATATTGCGACCTTGGTCGCAGTATGATGATACACAACCATCTTCATGGTAAAATATTTTGATTAATTACAAAATTGTAGTGCGACCTTGGTCGCAGAATATTTTAGTTTATTAAAAGCTTATTGTGACCTTGGTTGTAAAGTATTATAGTTTATTAATGCCTATTGCGACCAAGGTCACCGTCCTTTTTTTTTTAAACTTTTAAATAAACGTACTGAGACCCAGTATTTTATACTAATGTTTTTTTCTGCATCTATAGGTAAACAAGAACTTAAGGTTCATCCTATGAGATCAAGCCTAAAGCCTATGTACGAATTCATTAGAAGATTCAAAAAGCACATTCAGACCGATTTTGTAGATGCAATGAAGGTGACACATTTGGCCTAATCTTCATGGCCTTCTACAATGAGAAGTTTGGTACTGAAAAAGGTTTAAAATCAAACATAGTTTGCTGAAAATTGTAGACCAGTATGATAGAGATACAAGGACCTTTAAAGTTGGGGGCAAACTAATTGAGTTAACTATAGAGGATGTTGCCCTTAGTTTTAGTCTACCTATCAATGGGGCGGATTTTATTATGAATAAGACCAGTATAATGAAGGACAAGGGGCTTATTAAACATTATTTTTCTAATATAAAGAAGATCGCGAAGGAGGATCTTCTAGTCAAGAAAAGATTGAGGACTGAATCAGATGTGACCAAGGATGAACAACTTGATCAGGACCTAACTTTAAATAAAATTGACATACGAAGACTTGCAACTCAAGACTTTACAACAATAATCATCCTGTATATGTCAGCCACTCTATTCTTTTCTGACAGTAAATGCATGGTGTCGTGGCATATTGTGGAACAAATTGTCAATATGCAGCTGATGAAGACAATATGTTAGGCTAAAGCTGTTTGTCAATTCCTGATTGAGTCAATAGACATCTTCAGGCAAACCACATATGAGCTGCAAGGATGCTTCGTGTAAATTATTGTAAGTATGGATATCATAGTTGGCAAACATTGTTGAAATTTCCTTATATATTGTCAATGTTATGTAAACTAATGTAATAATATATTTTACAGTATTGGCTCTATGAAAAGGCTGCTATTTTTGAGCCGAGATCTGGTTTGGAAGACAAAACCCCACGGGCAGTAAGATGGGACCTCCAAAACATTAGCAGAGCTCTAGTTGAAATTGATCTAAATGATATTGACGCAGATTTCATAAGTTTTTAATAGTTATCAATCATACACTGTTGATTATAATTTTATTCATTTAAATGGACCACGGTCGCAATTCATTTGATTAAAGTACAATAGTGTGCGACCGTGATCGCATTTCCTTATAACTCGTTGTAAATAAACTGCAACCTTGGTCACAGTTATATTTATTTCACTAGTTTTTGCTGCGACTGTGGTCGCATTACGTTTTTACTTGTCTGATTTAATGTTTATGACCGCGACCACTGTCGCGATTCCTTGATAGCTATTCTAATAAATGTTTCATTCATCTGCGATATAACTATAAGATTTATCTAAGATCTTAGTTTATTTTATTTTTCAGATTTTTTGTCGGATGACCAACATTTCTAATGATGAAAAAACATGATTGGCCTTCCTATTGGAGGAGGAGGAGGAGGAGAAGAAGAAGATGAAAAAGAAGAAGAAGATATAAATATAGAAAATGACATCCCTTCAAAAACAGAACCAGATCCTGTCGAAATAGTTGAGGAACCAACGAATGAACAAGAAGCAACTATTGCAGGTTATTTGTCAGCACCACGGGATGAACAAGCTGATGAAATTGAAATTTTGAGGAACAAAAATCAGTAATTAAGAGCATGTTCCCCCAATTTTGTAGATGCGATGAAGGAGCCCCCGTTTGGCCTAATCCTCACACACTCCTTGTTGCAACAAAATTTCCTGCAAATAATTTCATGAGGAGGCCTCCGTGACTTATCTATTCCTTTTCTTCTGACGCCAAAACCATTGTTCCTTACATAAGAATTATAGAAGTTGTATGCTTCGTCATCCATAAAAAACTATTTTCCTAAAAATAGATTTGAGCTTCCAGACATTTCTGCATGTGAATTCAGATCCTACAAAATAAATTACTAAACTAAATAAAAACAAATAATTGAATATCAAACGTCTGAACTATAATAACTAAAACTGCGACCAAGGTCGCAGAAGTAAAGAAATCTATAACTTCTGAATAATAGACTGCGACTGTAGTTGCAGTTTTCGTATGTCCAAGTTTTTTTAAAAACGTGAATAATAACTTTGCAACTCTCTCATTAGTATATACTACGACCTTAAGTCGTAGTTCTTAAAATTTAGTGTATAAGATAGATATAATTGACATGAACAAGTGTCAGAAATATGAAAAAAATAGGACTGCGACTAAGGTCGCAGTTATAAAGCTAGCTTTGACAACTGGAAAAATGTTTTTAATACAAACTTCGACCTTCGTCGCAGTTAGTAAAATATAGTGTATTAAATTAGTGTTCACAGTTCATAAATATATTAATTTAAATAGGTGCGATTAATATCGCATTTAACATATACGCTACACATAAATCTTCTAAATTTAAGAAATTGCAAGAAAAATTGATAAAATAATAACCTCTTGATCAGTATGCAAAGATCTCAACTCTTCAATACTTCCAATATTCTGAGAGAAAGTTGAACCAGATGATATATGATCCTTATTTAGATCGGGAGATAGAGATCGCTTACGACTGCGACCAGAATTGGCAGGGAAAGTGGACTGCTCCGACGTCGACATTAAAATAAAAAGGAGAAAATTGGCAGGAAAATTGGATATCGCTATTTTCAAAAAAACTTTATGGCAGAAAATTTAACCCTAAATTTGACAAAGAACAGTAAAAGAAATAGGGGAGAAAATAATAATAAATAATAGTGGATTGAGTACCTTTTACCAAGGGGTATTTAGTATTTTAACTTCTTTCGGTAAGCGGGCCACAACTTATTAGTGTAGCAAAAATTGTGCCACGTCACCGCAGGCTGAGAGAGTCTCTTAGCTGTCGGCTGATATACATATTTCTCATATATATATATATATATATATATATATATATATATATATATATATATATATATATATATATTATATATATATATTAGAAATATGTATATCAGCCGACAACAGAGAGTCCCTCTCAGCCTATGGTGACGTGGCACATTATGAGCCACATAATTCGCCAATTTAAAATGACATCCCACTTTTGAAGATAATTGAAATTACTAAAAGCTCCTATCGTTTATTTTTTCTTAGAATGATGTATTAGTTATATATTCTTTATTATTATATTTTCTCTCTTTTATATGTCTATCTCTCTATGTCTCTTCACGCTGTCAGATCTTGGTCGCTGTCTTGTAAAATAAATGATTTGAAGATGAAATTTCATACTGCGACTATTGATTGGTCACTAATGTTGCATATTTAATATCATATTTTCATACCTATTTTAGAATAAAACTTTGCATTGTCTTAATTAATTGCTTAATTTATTTGCAGGCCCATTCTATAAGGAGATGAAGAGAAATGAGCCCAAAGCCAACCAAAATTCTGAATTAAATCAGAATTAATTCACACTCACTAAATCAGGGAAAAATCAAGAGGTTGATAACTGGTTGAGAAGAATCCTCTCAGAATCGATCGGTTAAAGCAAAGATCAAGGGATGAGATGAAGCAAGTTTGATTCAGATTCTGACTGAATACATTTTAGTATTCGAATCATAACTTTTGCTACAGAATCTCAATTCTGATGATTCAAGATGATCCAGAAAGCAGACTTACAGAGCTACAATCTTATGTTGATCATTATCTCTAATTCTGTTATTTGATAAGAGATATTCAGCAATCAATATGCCAACAAACTGCAGATCAGAACTGAATATCCACCTCAAATCAAGTTTGAAGATAAGGGGAGTTCAAAAATTGCTAGATTTACTTAACTTCACACTCCTCTACCCTCTCCATTTCTCCTATAAATACCTTCACTCAAAGGCAAAAGGGACGACAATGCAGAGATAGAAATTTAGCCTAGTTTTTATTTCTTAGTTTAGGTTTTTAGTCTTTCTTTTCATGTAATTTTAGTTTTCATTTATGTAATTCAGAGGAGATCGACTTTCATCGAAGAACAAGACTGAAGCTAGAGCTGGAGTGACACCGGTGTAAGACTTATTTCTTTTCTTTGATTGTAATGAAATCAAATCGATGTTCTTTTTGTGTATGTACTTCTTTTTAGTTTTCTTCTTCTTCTTTTCTATTTTACCTTTGTTTTTGGTACAACTGTCTTCCAAGTGAGTCTAAAAGCATCGAAAGAGCCTTGCCTTTGCGAGTGCCACCGATAGCTCATGACGATGGAATTGTGAGTCTCTCTGTATCATTTCATGCTTGCGTATCTTGATGATGTAATGTGGAAGAGACCAACATTCGACTCTTATGGGCTATGCGCTGCTTGCCTCCAATTCAAGGTAACATCGAAGCTAAAAACTCAAGGTAAGCTTTTGGTGAAAAGAAGGTAAGTAACTCTTTTATTTCTTTCTTTCATTTTGTAAATTAAATCACCATCTCTTCGAAATCACTCTTTTTCCTCCACTTCATTTGTACATAATCGCTTTTATTATTTTCTGAAATTTCCACCTTCTTCATCTTCCATTTTCTTCTAACATAATATAATTCTTTTTCCCTTTTCATAACTAAAAACAGAGAAGAACCTTCATTTTATTTTCTTAAAAGATTTCAATAAAGAACTGTAACGCTTCCATCGCAAACCCTCCTTGTGGATCACTACCCGCATAGCCACTTGCTATAGCGGAAGAATTGAGCACTTGCACATCTTCTTTCCTAAGTTCTATAATTCCGTATTTTGTGTGCAGGTTTAGCCTCAATCAAATTTTGGCGCCGTTGCCGGGGAGGGTAACATGTTTTTCTTATTGAAATCTGAATTTTTTTTGAAATTTTTTAGAACTAAACGATTTTTCTTCTCTGTTGCAGGTTTTAGGGCAATTAAAGCAGAAAATTAATATTGCAGTGACATACAAGTGGTATTGGGCCTCTGCTCTAGAAAGCAGAGACCCATTGCCCACTGAATTGCAACGTTTCCACGGCAAAAGCCGTGGATCCACGGCAATAAAGAGCTGACTACTAACAGCTTTTTGCAGGGCTGCTTAGTTTGCAAATTCTAGTTTTCTGCAATTATTTATTTCTTATATGCCATCACATAAGCCTGCTAATAATCAACAGTAAAACGTTTGTTGCAAAAGTTAAAAATTGATTAGACGTTTGCATTTTAGGCACTTGTCTTTTCAATTCATTTATTTTTACTGTTGAAGAGTGCTGGAGCAAGGTACGTATGCATTGCATTTAGCATAGGACTCACTTCTTGGTTGATTTATATCGCTTTGAGTGAATCTTACATATCTTGTACACTTGCACAAATTGATCTTAAGGGCACTAACCTATTAACAAGATAAGGTGGGGATTTAATCACCCTTCCTTAGCCCAAAAATCACATTCCAAGCACTCACTAACCCAAGCCTAACTAAAATTGAGTAGACGTTGGCCCTAGGGACATCTCGACTCAATTAGGAGATTATCCTAAGGGGAAAAAATGTTAGAATCTAACTCCTGCAAAATCAGTGTCTAGGAAAGGGATTGAGGGCCGAAAGCCCGAAGGTTGGTGGTTATTTAATTAAGGAACGTCTTTGACGGAAAACCTCCCACCAACCTTGCCCTGACCTGGCTGATTAGCTTGTGGTTAAAGTCTACATTAGACCTCCCGTGGACAGTCTAACCAGTTAGGAGTCGTCTAGGTCCTAAGTCTACCCTAACTTAGACTAGAATTTTTTCTTTTTGTTTGTTCATTTGTTGTTTTTCTTTCTTTTTTGTTTGTGTTCCATTGTGTGGTATGGCCTATAATAACAACTTTTCTAACTTCAATAATAATCCATATTACACATCAAATTCTTTTTCGGATATTACCAACCCGGCATATCATAACTTTGACCAACCTAGTGTGCCGGATTGGTCTTATCCGAATCAATATGACCCATACCCCCCATCGTATAACTATAATTTCCATAACGATTTTAACTCTTCACCGAGTCAGTGGGGATTCACCTCCCCTGAGCATAATTTCAAACCACCTTGTCCTCCTTCTCCACCTTGTCCACAATATTTTCAAGATTCATACTCAGTTTCACCCGTCCAAAATAGGAAACCATCAATTTTGGAAATGAGTATGCGTGAGTCCAAACACAAATCCCAAAATCTGATGGACTCACAATTTCACTACCACTTCCAAGACAATTCTTCATCTTTTCATCAAAATAATGAACCTATCAACTATGAAAAGATGCTTGAAGCCATGACTCAGGCTCAAAACACTCGTAATCGTGACATAGATATGATGGTCGAATCTCTACGTTCCCACCGTCCTGATGTCACTAACTATTCTGTTAGAGCCGAAGAGTCATGTAGTTTTGGAAATCAAGATTCCATTTCAGCACAACCATTTAAACTTGCCCAAACTCCAAATGAAATTGATAATTTGGCAAGTTATCCTTTTCCTGAAATCGAACTTGAAAATGAATATGATCTTGAACCCCAACTTAGTGATTTAATTCTTCTTCCTGATTCAATAATGACTCCGGTATCTTTACCTGACTTCAATCTTTTCCCGGAGTCGACATTGGATCCTATCCCAATTCATAATGAAATTGAATCACCCATCTTTGAGGATCATATTGAACTTGACCAATTATACACTTTTGAAGATCCTATTGACAAATTGGTAAGTTCTCCATTTTTTGATACTGAACTCAATGAGATATGTGACCTAGATTCTCAAATCTGTGATCCAGTTCAGCTTTCTGAATCAATCTTGACTCCTGTTTTGTTACCAAACTTAAGTAATATTTTAGAGTCAGTTTTGATTCCTCCACCTATCATTCCTGAACTGGAATCACCCATATTATGTCACATTCTATTGTTGGATAATAAATGTGGACTAGAGTTTCAACTTCTTGACTTGGACCCAATTTCTGAACCTACTTCGACTCTTGAACCTTTACTTAACTTAAGTCACATTCCTGAGTCGGTATTAGTTCCTGTCCTTCCTGAATCCAAGTCAACCGTTCTATCATTTCATACTCCATTCTGGGACAAGGTGGTTGACAAATTTGACTCCAAAATTAGTTATGGAATATGGACATTAGATGGGGTTAAATATTTAATAAAGATCCTTTATGGATACATCTTTTTAATGGGTTATATTAAAGATACTTCTGGTGGGTTCCTCCGAGACCCAAGAAAAGTTGATTGGGCCGCGTTTCGTGGACCAATCAGACCACCACCGGAACCACCACCTTAAGGTAACACTTTCCTTCCCTGTCGTCTTTTTCATGCATCTATGCATTTATTCATACATTGAGGACAATGCATGAGATAGGTGTGGGGGAGGGTCTAACATAACTTTTCTTTTTCTTTTTAAAAAAAAATTAACATTTTTTCTTTACTTTTAAAAAACTTTTGGAAAATAGAAACAATATTTTGATTTATTTTTGTAAGAAATTAAGTTAATTTTAAGGAATAGGAAAATCCAAATTAGGATTTCTTATACTTGGTCGAAATAAGATTATTTGTTTGATTTTTAGAGTTAGGAAGATAATTTGTCAAAGTAATTTGGTCTTGATCTTACCTTGATGAAATATGCACACTTCATACACTTACACACTTAGGGTTCAAAAACAAAGATTCTTATGCCTTATAAAAAAAAAAAAGTCTAATTATTGATTAGCTAGGTGCTTTGGCCTAAGCAAGCCTTAGTATTTATGCGAAAGATGATTAGATAAGTTATAAAAAATATATATATATACAAACAAATCTAATTATTGACTAGCTAGGTGCTTTGGCCTAAGCAAGCCTAGTATTTATGCAAAAGATGATTAGATAAGTTTGAAAAGAAAAATCCTCTGATTAAGCTGGGTATTTGTGCCTAATAAAGCATAAGTATTCACGCCTAAAAGAGGTTTATATAATAAAATCCTTAGTTTTGTGGCCTTGTTTGCTCGAGTCCTTAAGTCCTTGGGGTGTTTTCTCACCTGGTGCCCTAAGACCGTTTGGTTTGGGAGTCATCGATTAGAGGCTCTTTACATGGGCAGATTAGAAAGCCTAATAGAACTAAGGAATAATACCACCAAAAAGAAAAAAAAGTATATATAAATAAATAAGGCATAAGAGTTAGAGTTAATGAACCCTAAGTCAAAATTTTCACAGTCACGATGGTGCATATGACTTAGGGTAAAGTAATAGACTAGATGAGAAGTACAATTTGACTCCTTACTTTGATTGATAACAAATTTTTGAGTAGAGACTAAGTTTAGGAATGAAAAATCGGTTTCCTATAACTTATAGATTGCTTAGATCTTACAATCATATTTCAAATATTTTTCTCTTTCAAAATGCTTTTCGAAAACGCTAACTCTTTATTTCTCTTTCTTTATGGATTTTGTGGGTGTAATCTGCTGAAAACCCTCACGAGATAAAACTCGTCCTCTAGGGGAAACCTAGAGGTTTAACGGCTTGTTGCACATGCTCAGTGCAATCGCGCGACCTGCGAAAGTGGTCTAATAATCCTTAGTATAGTTTAGTTGTTTTGCTCGAGGACGAGCAAAAGATAGGTATGGGGGTGTGATTGGTCACTAATATTTCATATTTAATATCATATTTTCATACCTATTTTAGAATAAAACTTTGCATTGTCTTAATTAATTGGTTAATTTATTTGCAGGCCCATTCTTTAAGGAGATGAAGAGAAATGAGCCCAAAGCCCACCAAAATTCTGAATTAAATCAGAATTAATTCACACTCACTAAATCAGGGAAAAATCAAGAGGTTGAAAACTGGTTGAGAAGAATCCTCTCAGAATCGATCGGTTAAAGCAAAGATCAAGGGATGAGATGAAGCAAGTTTGATTCAGATTCTGACTGAATTCATTTTAGTATTCGAATCATAACTTTTGCTACAGAATATCAATTCTGATGATTCAAGATGATCCAGAAAGCAGACTTACAGAGCTATAACTCTTATGTTGATTATTATCTTTAATTCTGTTATTTGATAAGTGATATTCAGCAATCAATATGCCAACAAACTGCAGATCAGAACTGAATATCCACCTCAAATCAAGTTTGAAGATAAGGGGAGTTCAAAAATTGCTAGATTTACTTAACTTCTTCACACTCCTCTACCCTCTCCATTTCTCCTATAAATACCTTCACTCAAAGGCAAAAGGGACGACAATGCAGAGATAGGAATTTAGCCTAGTTTTCATTTCTTAGTTTAGGTTTTTAGTCTTTCTTTTCATGTAATTTTAGTTTTCATTTATGTAATTCAGAGGAGATCGACTTTCATCGAAGAACAAGACTGAAGCTAGAGCTGGAGTGACACCGGTGTAAGACTTATTTCTTTTCTTTGATTGTAATGAAATCAAATCGATGTTCTTTTTGTGTATGTACTTCTTTTTAGTCTTCTTCTTCTTCTTTTCTATTTTACCTTTCTTTTTGGTACAACTGTCTTCCAAGTGAGTTTAAAAGCATCGAAAGAGCCTTGCCTTTGCGAGTGCCACCGATAGCTCATGACGATGGAATTGTGAGTCTCTCTGTATCATTTCATGCTTGCGTATCTTGATGATGTAATGTGGAAGAGACCAACATTCGACTCTTATGGGCTATGCGTTGCTTGCCTCCAATTCAAGGTAACATCGAAGCTAAAAACTCAAGGTAAGCTTTGGTGAAAAGAAGGTAAGTAACTCTTTTATTTCTTTCTTTCATTTTGTAAATTAAATCACATCTCTTCGAAATCACTCTTTTTCCTCCACTTCATTTGTACATAATCGCTTTTATTATTTTCTGAAATTTCTACCTTCTTCGTCTTCCATTTTCTTCTAACATAAAATTCTTTACCCTTTTCATAACTAAAAACAGAGAAGAACCTTCATTTTATTTTCTTAAAAGATTTCAATAAAGAACTGTAACGCTTCCATCGCAAACCCTCCTTGTGGATCACGACCCGCATAGCCACTTGCTATAGCGGAAGAATTGAGCACTTGCACATCTTCTTTCCTAAGTTCTATAATTCCGTATTTTGTGTTAGGTTTAGCCTCAATCAACTATGATCACAGAATTCAATTTTATCTGACAATTTATTATTAAGAATGCGACCAAAAGTCGCAGTCCAATTAAAATTTATTAATAAAAAGACTGCAACTATAGAAAAATAAGTTATAAAATACTACGACCAAGGTCACAATGTTATCAAACAAAACTTTTCAAAAAGTCTGCTATTACATAAGACTGCGAACAATGTCGCAGTCTTTGGTCGCAGTCCTCTAACCATTTTAATTACTTAACTTTGGAGACCTTGTTCACTGCTTCAATTGACTATGTCTCTTGTTTCATAAGAATGCAACTATGGTCGCAGTATTCTATTTATATTATTTAATAAAAAATATTATGACCAAGGTCGCATTGTTATTAAACAAAACATTCTCAAAGAGACTGTTGTTACATAAGACTGTGACTGTCACGCCCCGCTTCCCAAATACGTGGAAACGGAGTCGCGATGAGAGTCGGCGATGTATATACGCGAGGAAAATACCCACGTATACACGCTAAGCCTAAATTAATCTGAATAAGTTATAAATCTAAACTATAATAATCAACGATCAATGCAATAATACATATAAGGCTACACATGATCCCAAATGAAATAAGGAATGAAATAGAAGCTAAGTGTGATATACAGAAATCAAAGAATAATAGCAAAAAAAATGCAAGAATACCAGAATAAAAAGGGAGAGCATCCAGCTCCTCGCAAAGCATACCATCTCGTCGAACACCTGCACGATAGAAACAAAGCGTCCAATATCTGGACGTGCAATCTAGGATCGTCAGAAAGCGACCTGGTGAGTGTGTGTTTGTAAGGAGGAGAACTCGTGCATATAAACAGTGTGCATAAAATAATAACAAGAATAACTGCAACACTAAATAACATGATAAATAAATAACTGAATAACAGTAATATGAATAAGTGTGCGGATAAAAAACAAGTAAAACAATTGTAAACAAACAACTGATGTCTAGGTGTGTATCCTATCAATATCACTAATCTGGTATAAAATCCTATATATATCATTGTTTTTATATATATATAGTCGGGTGATCAAAGTTAGTCACAATACATTGACAGTTTATTATTAATTATGTTAGCGAACACCAATTGCCATATGTAATAGACGCATCCCATACTACGCCTACCACACATGCCAATCGAGGTCCTCAGTTATTGAAACTGATCGGATGGAGACATTGTCCATGCTTTAGGTGGGTCCCGTGGATACCCAGGACCACGGCCCAGACTCCTGGCGCTGAACCAGGACCTACCGCAAGGTAGTCAGGAACATGTAAACAGGAATAGGTACAAGCATAACATGTATAACAGGAACAGGACGGGGTGCCAGTCACGCCACGGAAACCCTGCAGTGGAACCCTCTTTCGGCTGCGCAACCTAAATCCTAGGTCCACCCAAAATATAGACGCTGTCTCCTCCATCAATTTCCCCAATCCCAGTGTAAGTTGTTCAATTACTTTATTATTAATTCAATTCAGTTAAATTAGTTAATGTTCATATTATCTAGAACACTGGGATGATATGGTGACGGTAACAATACAGTACAGTAACAGTAATCGTATACACAGTGAATAGTAATAAGAACAATGAACAGTAACAGTAACCGTGTATATGATGAATAGAGCTGTACCGAGCGTTACGGTCTAACGTTACTTTCCCAGTATCTTTCAGTAACATTCCAAGATTATCACAATTAAGTTAGATACCAAATCAAGTGCAGTCTAGAGTATAACAATACTAGGCCAAGCAACGATGAATTACTAATACATAAAATGACGTCAATAAATGCACATATCAATGAAAAATATAAGGTGTACAATCATGATGTCATATGAAGTGACACGGGTAACCATATTGGTAAAATATGTCATATAATAACATGAAATGATACGAATAAAGACATGAACACTACTGGCAATAGTAATTAAAGAAAAGACGTGAGAACAAACACTCACAAGAAATGACGCAGTTTGGGAACCGAATCGCTATCTGGTCTTCACTACACGAACCGGTACTGATCTACGAGTCATCCCATGGATCGGTCTTCGAATCACCATTATATTGGGTCCACAACGAGCACGAATCTGGATCGGGTCCGGGTCTCCTGTACCTGGGTTCGGATCTCACCGAACGGGTCCGAGTGCCGCAACTGAAACACAAACTCGCCCAATCACTTACTAATACACATGCATACTTATACATACACACAATACTTTCTATATATACACTAATACATACATACGTAAAAATATACACTTACCCATGAACTCATTCACGCAACACACTCACACACGCCAATGCAACACGCCCACCTATACTTTATTAACACACCAACATAATAAAATACTTGCCCACTATTTACAGCACCCACACTACACGTTACTTAGAAACACCCATTCATACATACACAACCTTCACCCACAATATATAGACACACATCTGTATATGATAACCCATGCTAATTCATTAACATTGCATTCATTAATATAATATAAAATTACTTTAATAAAACTCACTCATGCATGCAAAAATAATAAGGGAGAGAGAGGGGAGATAACTCACGGCAAGGGTATGACCTGGAGGCGTAGCGGGGAGGAGTAGGCCGCGACAATGAAGTTGGAACCCCGGCGGATCTCGCGGACAACTCCGGTTGCTCGATGGAGGAGATCGGAGAGTCACGGAGCATCGCGGAGGCTCGCGGAGGAGTCGACGGCCTCAATGATGGGCTGCTGCTGTGCCATGGGATTTGGCCTAGGGAAAAGCTCGGCCAATGGTGGGGGTGGGCGGCAGCAAAAGGAGGTGGAGAGGCCGGGGATGCTCCGGGCTGCTGCTGTCCTGGGTTGAGGAGGGCGTTGCTTGTTAGGAGAGGAGGTAGCCGCCATGGGGTGCAAGGGAGTTGCTGTGCTACCGACTAGACCTAGGCCAAGGAAAGGCGTCCATTGCCGGGACTCCAGTGGAGGTGGAGCATGGCGCAAGTGGGAATGGCAGAGGTGGGCTGCTGGAGGTCTCGGCCATGGTGCTGCGGATGCAGACAGCCAGCGCATCGGCTGCGGATCATGGCGAGAGGACTTTGCGCTGGCTGGACAGTATGTGCGTGGCCATGGCTATGCTAGGGTGCTGCTGGGTCTTGCACAGGGGGCTCGGGGAGGCGCGCTGGCTGCTGGAGAAAAATGGGTGCAGCCGTGCTCGGCCGGACTGTGCGCTACAGATCTGGGCGGCAGTGTTGTCGTGCGCGCCGGAGAGGATGCACGAGAGGGGGAGAGGGCAGCGTGGCTGCGGCAATAGGGGAGAAGTTGGTGATTAGGGTTGATGCTTAGGTTAGGTTATAATTAGGAGATTATATAGGTAAATATAATGGGTGATGGGTATTGGGTCCAATTAGGTTTGGATTGAAGTTGAGGAAATAGCCTATTAGATATGGGTTTGGATCTTAATGGATAATAGGATAAATCACATGCACATAATAGGGGAATTAAATAGAACGTAGAGTAAATGAAATAAATAATAACATTAGTAATAATCACAATAACAACTATTAATTAATAATAATAAATAATTGTAATAATATATAAAGACAATTTATCATTTACTATACTAAAATAATTTGTAACGCAGAATAAATACTATAGGAAAATTAAAAATACGGTATTACTAACTAGGGATGTTACATTCTACCCACCTTAATAAAAATTTCATCCACGAAATTTCAATGAAGTAGGGAATGATAAAAGAATCAAAGTCAAGAGAGAAACAAACAAGCTTCAACTCGCTTCGTTGAGACACCACGATTCCGCTGCGCGCTCTGATCTCTGCTACGAGTTCAACTTGGAGCGATCAAACTTAGGGGATAAAAGCAGAGAAAATAGAAACGGAAGAAACAATAAGAATCAAGATAGGACCAAGAACACCTTAGAAGAAGAGTTGAATTCAGAGATATCAAAAGATCAAGGGGTGGATTCCAAAAAAGAGAACGATCAATTCCAAATGGAGTCAATATCATCGTATGGGTAGTATATGTATATTGCAGTGTAAATATAACTTGTTTCAAGTTACTGATATGAACTAGGCCCTCTTTTTATGTTGAAGCTGGCTCTGATACCAAAAAAACCTGTCACGCCCCGCTTCCCAAAATACGTGGAAACGGAGTCGCGACGAGAGTTGGCGACATATATACGCGAGAAAAATACCCCACGTATACACACTAAGCCTAAATTAACCTGAACAAGCTATAAATCTGAACAATAATAATCAGTGATCATTGCAATAATACATATAAGGCTACACATGATCCCAAATGAAATAAGGAATGAAATAGAAGCTAAGTGTGATATACAGGAATCAAAGAATAATAGCAGAAAAAATGCAAGAATACCAGAATAAAAAGGGAGAGCGTCCAGCTCCTCACAAAGCGTACCATCTCATTGAACACTGCACGATAGAAACAAAGCGTCTAATATCTGGACGTGCAAATTTAGGGTCGTCAGAAAGCGACCTGGTGAGTGTGTGTGTAAAGAGGAGAACTCGTGCATATAAACAGTGTGCATAAAATAATAACAAGAATAACTGCAACACTAAATAACATGATAAATAAACAACTGAATAACAATAATATGAATAAGTGTGCGGATAAAAGACAAGTAAAACAATTGTAAACAAACAACTGATGTCTAGGTGTGTATCCTATCAATATCACTAATCTGGTATAAAATCCTGTATATATATCATTGTTTATATATATATACAGTCGGGTGATCACAGTTAGTCACAATACATTAACAGTTTATTATTAATTATGTCAGCGAACACCAATTGCCACATGTAATAGACGCATCCCATACTACGCCTACCACACATTCCAATCGTGGTCCTCAGTTATTGAAACTGATCAGTTGGAGACATTGTCCATGCTTTAGGTGGGTCCCGTGCATACCCAGGACCACGGCCCAGACTCCTGGCGCTGAACCAGGACCTACCGCAAGGTAGTCAGGAACATGTAAATAGGAATAGGTACATGTATAACATGTATAACAGGAACAGGACAGGGTGCCAGTCACCCCACGGAAACCCTGCAGTGGAACCCTTTTTCGGCTGCGCAACTTAAATCCTAGGTCCACCCAAAATATAGACGCTGTCTCCTCCATCAATTGGTGTAAGTTGTTCAATTACTCTATTATTTATTCAATTCAGTTAAATCAGTCAATGTCCATATTATCTAGAACACTGGGACGATATGGTGACGGTAACAATACAGTACAATAACAGTAATCATATACACGGTGAACAGTAATAAGAACAATGAACAGTAACAGTAACCGTGTATACGATGAATAGAGTTGTACCGAGCGTTACGGTCTAATGATACTTTCCCAGTATCTTTCAGTAACATTCCAAGATTATCACAATTAAGTTAGATACCAAATCAAGTCCAGTCTAGAGTATAACAATATTAGGCCAAGCAACGATGAATTACTAATACATAAAATGACATCAATAAATGCACATATCAATGAAAAATATAAGGTGTACAATCATGATGTCATATGAAGTGACACGGGTAACCATATTGGTAAAATATGTCATATAATAACATGAAATGATACGAATAAAGACATGAACACTACTGGCAACAGTAATTAAAGAAAAGACGTGAGAACAAACACTCACAAGAAATGATGCGGTTTCAGAACCGAACTGTCATCTGGTCTTCACTACACGAATCGGTACTGATCTACGACTCATCCCATGAATCGGTCTTCGAATCACCATTGTATCGGGTCCATAACGAGCACGAATTCGGATCGGGTCCGGGTCTCCTTTACCTGGGTTCGGATCTCACCGAACGGGTCCGAGTGCTGTAACTGAAACACACACTTGCCCAATCACTTACTAATATACATGCATACTTGTACATACACACAATACTTTCTATATACACACTAATACATACATATGTAAAAATATACACTTACGCATGAACTCATTCACGCAACACACTCACACACACCAATCCAACACGCCCACCTATACTTTATTAACACACCACCATAATAAAATACTTGCCCACTATTTACAGCACCCACACTACACGTTACTTAGAAACGCCCATTCATACATACACAACCTTCACCCATAATATATAGACACACATCTGTATATGATAACCCACGCTAATTTATTAACATTACATTCATTAATATAATATAAAATTACTTTAATAAAACTCACTCATGCATGCAAAAATAATAAAGGGAGAGAGAGGGGAGAAAACTCACAGCAAGGGTAAGACCTGGAGGCATAGCGGGGAGGAGTAGGCCACGGGAATGAAGTCGGAACCCGGCGGATCTCGCGGACAACTCCGGTTGCTCGATGGAGGAGATCGGAGAGTCATGGAGCATCGCGAAGGCTCGCGGGGAGTCGACAACCTCAATGATGGGCTGCTGCCGTGCCATGGGATTTGGCCAGGGGAAAACCTCGGCCTATGGTGGGGGTGGGTGGCAGCAAAAGGAGGTGGAGAGGTCAGGATGCTCCGGGCTACTGCTGTCTTAGGTTGAGGAGGGCGTTGCCTGTTAGGAGAGGAGGCAGCCGCCATGGAATGCAAGGGTATTGTTGTGCTGCCGACTAGACCTCGGCCAAGGAAAGGCGTCCGTTGTCGGGACTCCGGTGGAGGTGGAGCATGGCGCAAGTGGGAATGGCAGAGGTGGGCTGTTGGAGGTCTCGGCCATGGTGCTGCGGATGCGGACAGCCAGCGCACGGGCTGCGGATCATGGCGAGAGGACTGTGCGCTGGCTGGACAGTATGTGCGTGGCCATGGCTATGCTAGGGTGCTGCTGGGTCGTGCACAGGGGGTTCGGGAAGGTGCGCTGGCTGCTGGAGAAAAATGGGTGCAGCCGTGCTCGGCCGGGCTGTGCGCTACAGATCTGGGCGACAGTGTTGTCATGCGCGCCGGAGAGGATGCACGAGAGGGGGAAAGGGCAGCGTGGTTGCGGTAATAGGGGAGAAGTTGGTGATTAGGGTTGATGCTTTGGTTAGGTTATAATTAGGGGATTATATAGGTAAATATAATGGGTGATAGGTATTGGATCCAATTAGGTTTGGGTTGAAGTTGAGGAAATAGCCTATTGGATATGGGTTTGGATCTCAATGGATAATAGGATAAATCACATGCACATAACAGGGGAATTAAATAGAACGTAGAGTAAATGAAATAAATAATAACATTAGTAATAATCACAATAACAACTATCAATTAATAATAATAAATAATGGTAATAATATATAAAGCCAATTTATCATTTACTATACTAAAATAATTTGCATATTTAATATATTAAAAATCACAAGAAGAATTAATAAATTAGGTTAATTGATAATCTTAATAAAATAATTTGTAACGCAGAATAAATACTGTAGGAAAATTAAAAATACGGTATTACTAACTAGGGATGTTACAGTGACCGAGGTCGCACTCTTCTAATCATCTTAATTAATTAACTTATGAGATTATTGTCACTGCTTTAATTGACTGCGACTCTTATTTCATAAGACTGCGACCACGATCGCAGTATCCTATTTAGCTTAGTAAGGTCAAAAAAATACTGCGACTCTAATCGAAAAAATAAAAAAAGGCTGCAACACTTCGACCAAAGGTCACAATGTAAAATAAAAATAAATCTACAAAGTGAAAATGATATAAAAAAAATTTTTGTTTGAAAAAACTCAAAATTTTCAGATCTGTAAATTTTTTAGTGGAGGTACAGTTGAAGTCAGGTTAAAAATGAAACTGAGGATATTTTAGTCATTAGGCAACGAAAAGTGGTTGAGGGTCTTCTTTTACCGCCTAAATTTTTGACTTCTCTACGGTTAATATGAAGCCACATCATTCCGGCTGAGAAACTCTCTCAGCTGTCGGTTGAGGTACAGTAACCCCTATATATATATATATATATATATATATATATATATATATATATAGAGTGCGGTTAAGAGGTGAGTGAAGGAGGTGGAGAATGTGAGTGAGAGAGAGAGGGAAATGGAGAAGGCGGGGAGATAGGGGAGATATGGATACGCTAATTATATGGCATTTTGTTTTATTTTCTGTTGGAAGGCTTAAAGGGTGAATTCATATAATTGTTAAATTTATATGGCTACTTCTTTATGCAAAAGCAATGAAAGCATTGTGGTTGATGAATTAAATTCCTTGATGAAGAGTCACAGGTTTGAAATTGTGGACTCAAAAATAAAAGGTTTTATTTTTATATTTTTCTTTTGGCTTTATATTAATTGCATTTTTTTAATAAATAAGTATTTCATCATTAGTTTATAGAATTAAGTTCCTATTAATTCAGAAAAATCCTAAAAATTTACAAAAATAAAAAGTGTCATCCTCAACCTTGTTGTAAAGTCGGATCCCTGAAATTCATCTGGCAAATTGCTAATTAAAATTTTTTGAGTCAGTCTGTGACACCGATCGACCCCGAATTGAGCTCTTCTCCAATAAATCTCAAAAAATTTCAAAAAATCCAAAAAAATTCAAAATATTGAAAAATAATGTCTTGAACTGAAATGGCCTTAATTCAACTATCAGGATGATTAAGCTGAATATCAGATACCAGTATTGGCCTACGTACATATGAAATCGGAGGTTACATTGACCAAGACCTAGGCGACTCCTAACTGGTCGACTGTCCAGGAGAGGGATATTGCAGCATCGGACTATGAGCTAATCAGCCAGGTAGGGACAAAATGTGGTGGGAGGTATCTGTGCATAAGTGATAGGCCTTAATTATGCCAAACCACCAGATCTTTGAGATGTTTTCTCTTAATTCCCAATCTTTAGACACTGACTTGGTAAGAGTCTGGTACTAACAACTTTCTCCTGAGGTCTATCTCTTAATGAGTCCGAGATGTCCTTTGGGGCCAATGCCTAGAAGGTTTTATTTAGGTTTGAGTTGTGTGAGTGGGGAGGTAGTTTTTGGGCTAAGGAAGGGTAATAACTTCCCCACCTTATCTTGTAACGGGTTATGCCCTTAATTGCAATTCATGCAAGTGTGAAATATAGATAAGATTAACACACAAAGCGCGTAAATTACCCACGTGTTTGTTCTAACTATGTACACCTTAATTCAGATCACAACAACAGAACAAATACAGTATATTGGAATAAAATCGACATGTGTCTGTGATGCAAATGTCTAAACTATTTAAAAATATATAATTACTGATTTTAGTTCTTAATTATTGAAGTGTTCAGGCAAATTACAGAAAACTAGTGGCAGAATACAGCAAGATATAGCATTTAGAAGAATCCTGCAAAAAAAAATGTCCAAAGGCCTAAAAGAGGCCACGTTTCTGTGATTACAAAACCTTGGCCATGGCAATTTAGTGGAACTGGCCTCCCTGCTTTCAAGAGCAGGGAGATGCAAGCAAAGTTAGCTTTCTGTAATACTTAATTTCTGTAAAATTGACCTGCATACCAAAACAAAGAAGAAAATGTTAACAAAAATATCAGTTCAAACCATTCACATCCCCGACAACGTGCTAAAATTTGATCAGAGGTACAGCGTGCACGAAATGTGTATTTTGAAATGAAGAGTTTAAGTGTTATATACTTTGGCTTCCTTGATACTTTCATTTTAGCATATAGGCTATCTGGTCGAATCCACAGGGATGGGAGGCGATAGAAGCATTAATAGTTCATTCATGTTAGTTGTTAACAAGTTTTTCTTTGTTAAAGATAGTAAAAAGAAATGAACAGAAACTTGAAGTGATGGAAGGAAAAGGTGATGAAAATAGTGAATGCAAGAATGGTATTCGGGGTTTTGAAATCGGTGAAGAAAAAACAAGAAAGTAAAAAAGGCAAGGTAAAACACGAAATAGGCGAAGTGAAAACTGTGGTGAAGTGATTTGGAGAATAGAAAAGAGAAAAACTTATGGTGCAGAAATGAAAACAAGTGGTGAACTAAGAAGATGATGAAAATAACTATAAGAAATTAATAAAGTGGTTTAAAAATGGTTTTGAAAACAAAGTAAAAGAGAAGAAAACACATGGCTACTAACTACTAAATACTCCACTAATCATGCTAACCTCTTACTGATAGTTGCCTCATATGGATTCTTAGCCATCACTAATCCTTAGCTTCAAGAGATGTTATAAAGCATGACAAATAAGATGGTTCTACACATTAAACTTACATCAAGAGCAAGCTAATACACATCAAGAGCAAGCTAATACAAATACTAGATCATCAAAATCATTTAGAGACAAGTATGAAATAAGATAGTTATCAAGTTAGCAAGTTTAGAAGTTAGAACCCATCATCACGAGCGATCAATGGGTCTTCCAAGAGCAAGGCCTTGTAGAGGCTATTAGATTCAAGTTGATTATCAAATAAAAGGTCAGATGATTAGTGGTTACTTCTTAGATTGCCATGAGAAGAAATGTTAGCTAGTAGTCACGCTAGACGTTAGATAAGAAACCATGGAAGAAAAGGAGGAAGCTTTTATAGATTGTCACTATTTATTACATCAATCTCTCTTTCTCTCCTAAAACGACTCTGCCCTAATACATGATATAAAATAAAAAAAACACAAAAGAAGAAGAAGAAGAAGAAGAAAACTACACTAAGCTACACTAAATGGGAGAAAACCTTAGCCTACTTCTCTCCAACCTCAATTTTGGTCTCTAAATGCATAATTTCTTGGAAAAGGAAGGCTCTGGTTGACGAGACGAAGTCATGCGTCGAAGATCGACATATGGGCCCACCATATTGCTGCGAATCCTGGCAATTGTCGCCTTTTTTACGGCAATACCAGGGACTTAGATCCGTGGTTTTGCCCTGATGCTTCATTCAGCTGCGAGAAGTTTCTATATGTATCTGATTTTTGGTATTTTGGATAGGTATTTCTCTATATGCATCCACAATTTTTGATCCAATGTATCTTCTAGAACTCTCTAGCTTGATCTCTAAGAAATATAATTTAATTACCAAAAATTGGGTTTAATAGCCTCTTATTCTGACTTTGGCCTTAAACTCTTGACTATCTGCAAAGTAGACAAAAACACGATTTAGAGGCGATATTTTATTCAAAAATCGATAAGGAATGCAATATGCAGATGCAAAATTGGATACTAATCAATAAGCGATACTCAAAAACACAATGGTTGTTGGTTTGTTTGTTGCTTTTCCTTTTCTCTTTGAAGGACAAGGCGAAGATGTGGTTCAATTCATTATCGAAAGAATCAATTGCTATGTTGGAGGAAATGGCGAACAAGTTTCTCATCAAATACTTCCCACCTTCAAAATTGGCGAAACTACGAGGTAATATCACATCCTTTTCTCAGTTTGATAATGAACCTATATATGAACTATGGAAAAGATACAAGGACTTGATTAGAAAATGCTCACATCATGGACTCTCTTTTTAGTTGGAGATCGAGTTCTTTTACAATAGGCTGCAACTAAACACATACTAGTTGATGCGGTATCTAGTGGAGCTCTAATGGGCAAAGAGCAAGTTGAAGAATATGAGCTACTAGAGTAGATATCTACGAATAATTTTCAATGGCAAGCTGAAAAGACGACACCGAAAAAAGTTGCAGGTATCTTGGTGATCCATGCACACCTAGTTCTTTTGACAAAACTGTAGGATCTAAAATTATGGCAACACAAACATTAGAGGGGGTGAATAGTGTTTTAAAAATTCTAAACAAGAAATATAAATAACTTTTAACAAAAATAAATATGCACAAAATCAAACACAAAAAAGCATACGCAAACACAAGATAATTTATCTCGGTTTGGTCCTCTTGATCTACATCCAGTCCCCAAGCACCCGCTTGAGATTTTCCTTAACCTAATTTTGAAAACCATCAAAACCAACAAACGTATACCACTTGACAAACTGTTTAGCCAAATCTGTACACCTCTTCTCTACACCGAGAAGACCTTCGCACTGAGTACTATAAGCCTTAACTTTTGTTGAAAGTGAATTTACAAGAATCTTATAGTGAAACTCTCTGATTTTGAAATTGAATTGGATGAAGAAAAAAATCAAAGAGAAAATTTTTCTGAAGAACAAAATTTTTTCTCAGAATTTTGACAAAATTTTATCTAAGGAAAGTTACGTAAAATAAAAGAAATCAATCCCCATTTATAGTTGAAGAATTCAGGTAGTTGGAGTGTTTTTTGATTTGAATTTGGAACATAAAAGAGTGGAAAAAAATCAGAAAAAAACCTACACAACTGTCCAACAGTAAGAAACTGACTGTATAGTTGAATAGAATATGGAGTTAGGCAACTAGGTATCACAATTTTCCTTTATTAGTCGACTAATTAATTGGGGTAGTCGACTACAGTTGAAATAGAAACAAATTTCATGTCTCTATAAAATTAGTTATGGTCGACTAGGTCTTTGGGTAGTCCACTAAATATGTATATCAGTCATCTATTAGTTGACTAAACATCCTAAACTGTAAACAAATTGGTCTTTATAAAATTCTATAAGTTGACTAGGAAATAAAGGTAGTCGATATGAATTGAAAAAGAAGGAATATTAGATTTAACTTAGTCGACTAGGTGTAGGGGTAGTCGACTAGGGATGTGTAAAAATTATATGTTCAAGGTTTTTGAAAATTTTTGAAAATCTAAAAAAATCACAAATAATATAAAAAAGCCTTGTAATATCTTGTACTCATTGATCAACAAGTATGTGCTATATCTCCATCAAAATGTCCTCCTTTTGATCTGCAAGACATATGTCAGTAATACACACACACATACACATACACACACACAAAAGTGTATATATGTATAACCCTAAGTTTGTTATCATCAAAACCAATGGATATGTAAACATGCGACGAACATGTAAGGGCAGCAAGATTCAACATTCTCTCCCTTTTTGATGATGACAAATAAGTATGTGTGTGTGTCTAACATAAGGTATAAGATAAGTTAAGCCACCTCTGCATAAAAAATATATAGAGATATATATGTTTAAGCTCCCCCTGTCATTACACATATATACCAATAGAGACATAAGTCATTAATATATAGACATATATCATAATATATATTAGATATAAGATTGTCTTCCCCTTTGTCATTAACGCAAAGAAAACACAAAGAAGAGAAACATAGATATATCACAAATGAGAAATTATTACAAATGAGTCTAATATCTTTATTACAGAAAAGCAAGTTTTAAAAAAAAACATAACGTAGAGTTATTACATAGAAACAAATCTTGAGAACACAACACAAAAGCAACATGTAGAAAAGCAACATCAAAAAGCAATACCCATGAATCCTAGATGATATGAGGTGTAGTTTTTCAGCTTGCTTGAGCATCACACACCAGAGCCGGATGGTGGAGGTGGTGGTAGAAAGTTTGTCTTGAAGTAGTGCAAAATTTCTTGTTGAGTGGAGTCCAAATGGTCTATCCTAATGATTAAATTCAGAAATTGATCCAGAATAAGACTTTGATTATTGATAATGAAAGATTGTGATTTCATCACTGAAGTTTGTTTAAACTTTATATCCAAGATTTCAGCAGAAAGAGAGTTATAGAATGTATCAGTAGTAGGAGGAGTGGATGATTTAGAGGCTTTATGAGAAGTATGAGAAGAAAAAGTAGGTTATGGTGGAGATGTTTCCAATAGCTTCAAGCAAAAAAGAACTAATTTATCAAAGGATTGAAACACCTTGACCACATTGGTCTTTGAAGCTAAGTTAATCTTGAACTTGCGAAAGATATGAGTGAGGAAAGCACCATAGGAAAGAAAAGTAGATGGTTCCTTGACAAGTGTATAAAACATAACATGAGCCCAATTGACCTCAAGTTTTACTATGATGGCATAAATATAAGTAGCAATATCTCTAAAATAATAATTTTAGTTTTCAGTCTTAGGACAAATATTATATGCAAGAATACGAACAATAAGCTTAGGGATAGGTTGAAGCTTATTACTAGCTATAGGAGGACTTTGACGAGGAAGATAGATCTTAGAGAAAACTCCATCATTAGTCATCTCAATTAAATTAAGCTTTGATATGGAATATTGAGAATCTTGCCTAAAGATTTTGGAGTTAACTCAATGTCAATACCATTAACTAAGGTCGACAATAGAACTGAATTATCATCATCTTTATATATAAGATTTGTGAAAAACAGATATGTAAGAGATGGATAATAGCCTTGTTTTTGGTCAATTAAAAATAGATCATATATGCCAGTATTTTGAAGATAGGATGAGATATCATACTCAATGAAATCATTAAAGTACACAAACCTACTAGGGATGATTTCTATTTGAGAGATTCTCAGGTAATCAGCCTCTAAACCTAAATATTTTAGAAAGGCTCTAAAATTAGCTGATTTGGAAGATGAAGAAGCTGTACACTTAGCTTTCTTAGCCCTAGATATGACAATTAGTGAGGAAAAAGACTTACAACCATGAGAGATGCTTAAATTTAAAAAAAATTATTATAATTCTGAAAGAAGGAGAAGAGCAGTAATCGGCTGGTTTCAGCAGCACAGTGGGAGAGTAATTTCTAGGTTTGGAGAGTATGAAAGAGATGGGGAAGGATAAATATAAGTGTGAGAATGAAAATCAATGATTAGGATTGAGTAAGAAATATTTCAGATCCCAGATATAAGTTAAATGGGTCAGGTTTTGAAGTAAATATCCATTTTAAAAAACACAGTTTTTCTGTATTAGTCGACTAAGTCCATGGCGTAGTCGACTAATAATATGAATTAGTTGACTAATAGGCAATCTTAGTCAACTAAGTCAAGTATCCTAAAATAATCAAGTCTCTGTTTGATGCAATAAGTCGACTACTCTGTTGTCCAGTCGACTAATAAAGAGTATAAGTCGACTAATAAAGAGAAAATATACTATATGAAATGCAATCCATATGCAATAAGTTTTTATATATCAGAAATTGCACAAATGCCCAGTTCTCTTTTCATAAAAGCATCCTCTTTAAGAGGTTTTGTAAAAATATCAGCTATTTGACTATCAGTAGATATAAAATTTAAAGAGATATCACCCTTAATAGTATGATCATATAAAAAGTGATGTAAGATATCGATATGTTTTGTACGTGAATATTGAATTGGACTTTTAGATAGATTGATAGTACTTATATTATCACACATGATAGAAAAAGTTATGCTAGTAACACCATAATTAACTAGAGTTTATTTCATCCAAAAAATTTGTGCATATGCAACACTAGTAGCAATATATTCTTCTTCAGTTGTAGATAATAATACAAAGTTTTGATTTTTGCTAAACCACGATATTAGAGAATGTCCCAAAAAGTGATAAGTATCACTAGTATTTTTCATATTGGATTGCATTCAGCAAAATCAACATCACTATATAACATTAAATCAAATATGCTTGATTTTGGGTAAAAACCATAATTAACAGTGTTATTAATTTATCTAAAAATCTTTTTCACTACTTTAAAATGTGTCCCTTTAGGATTGACTAATATCTAGCACATAAAAAAACTGAACATAATATAAGGTTTACTAGCAGTAAAATATAAGAGTGAGCCGGTCATACCTCTATATATTTTTATAATCAACACTCTTATCATTCTTATCTTTGTCTAGAAAGGTAGTAGTACCCATTAGAGTTCTCTTGCTTCTAAAATTTTTCATACCGAGTCTCTTGAGAAGTTCCTTGGGATACTTACTTTGACTAATGAATATTCCATCATTTAATTGCTTGATTTGCAGACCGAGAAAGTAAATTAGTTCATCCATGTAATTTGGAAAATCAAATATCTTTATTTACATGTTTAATAAAAAATATTGTATAAATTTTGCGAATATCAAAACTAGAATTCAAAAAAAAACTTTTGAGTCTATCATATCATGCATGAGGTGCTTGTTTAAGGTCATATAAAGTCTTCTTAAGTTTGAAAACATGATAAGAAATTTTCCTTTCCGAAACGCGGAGGTTGTTCTACATAAACAATTTCCTTAATAAAGTTATTTAAAAAAGCACTTTTACATCCATTTGGTAAAGTTTGAAATTCATGATACGTGCATAAGCAAGTAAAATACGAATAGATTCTTGCCTAGTTACAGGTGTATATGTTTCATCATAATCAATACCTTGTAACCATGTACAAGCAACCTTGCTTTGTTCTTTATTACTTGTCGAGATTAGTCATGGTTGTTCTTAAATACCCACTTGGTACCGATAACCATATGATCATTGGTTATTGTACAAGATCTCATACATCATTTCTAACAAATTGATTCAACTTTTCTTCCATTGAATGATCCAAAAATCATTAACACATGCTTCTTTAAAATTATTTAGTTCAATAAGAGATATGAATGCAACCTTAATTCAATTTGGATTGAGTCTAAACACTTTGAGAAATTTCTCCAATAAATAAATCATGAGGATGATTTCTTACCTCAACAAATGCTTTAGGTAACTCAGTAGGAGTTTTATCCTTATTAAAAATGTTAGTATTAACATAAGATGTAATAGTATTATTAATAGAAGAAGTATCTATTATATCATCATCATGTAAAGAAATATCAATAGAAGATATAGATAGAGATTCATCAAACTTAGCATGTAAAGATTCTTAAATGGTAATGGTTTTTTTATTAAAGATTTTAAATATTTTATTACGAGTAGAATAACTAACGAAAATACTTTCATTAGATCTAGCATCAAATTTGTCTAAAGCATCTCTAGTATTTAAAAAAAACATTTATATCCAAAAACCTTAAAATAAGAAATTATTGGAATCCTATTAGAGAAAAGTTCATAACATGTAGATTGAATAAGAATACGATTTAAAATATAGCATGCAGTAGCTACTGATCCAGCCCAAAAATATTTTTGACAAGTTACTTTCAACAAGCATAGTTCTAGCACATTCTTGTAATGTCCTATTCTTCCTTCAACAATACCATTTTGAGAAGATTCTATAGGAAATCTAAAGTTATGTGTAATACAAAACTTATTGCAGAAATTTGCAAAAGATTCGTTCTCAAACTCTCCTCCATAATCACTTTAGATTATGACTATGGTTAGAGATTTTTAATTTTGAACTCTTTTGCAATAATTCATCAAAAGTATTTTTTTATTTTTCAAAAAGAGAATCCATGTAAATTGAGAACTATCATCCACAATAACAAATATGTACCTACTTTTATTTAGAAAGGGAACACGAGAAGGGCCAAATAAATCCAAATGCAATAGTTCTAGAGGTTTATGAATAGTAACTAGATCTTTAGATTTAAAAATGAATTAACTTATTTTCTTAATTGACAAGAATCACAAAAATGACGTTTTAAAAATAAGTTTTGGAAGACCTTTAATTAAATCAAATTTTCAAAATTTTCAAAATAGTTTTCATATTTAAATGCCCAAATCTTTTATGCCAAATAGAAGAATCATTGTTAGATGCAATTAAACAAAAATTATCATTTGAAGATAAACAAGTCACTAATAACTCATAAGTATTATTATTACGAGTACATTTAAATAAAATATCTTTCGTATTAGTATCATGTATAAGACAAGCATCTTTTTCAAAAACTATTTTATAATCATTATTACATAATTGACTTATAATTAAAAGATTATATTTTAAACTTTTTACCAAAAGAGCATTTTCAATAAGAGGTTTTGCTGTATTACCAAGTATATAGATACCAATAATCTTTTCTTTGTTATTGTCTCTGAATATTATTGTTCCTCCTTTCTTATTTTGAGCAGAAGAAAGTTGAATATGGCAGTCATGTGTTTGTAACAACTATTATCAAATATCCATTTATCTTTATGAGGTGCCTATAAAATAAAATATTGTGTATTATACCCATTATGATAGGGTCTGAAAAAGATTAGCCTTTGGGAACCAAAACCCAATTGGAATTTGATTTCCGTTTATTAGTATAAAAATAATTGCTAGAATCGCATACACGATTCAAATATGATGCAAGATAGGCATTTTATCCAAAGAGAATCCAAATATATTTATAATTTGGTCTATTTGTAGATAAATTGTAATTCTTCTTTATAAAAGAATTAAACGAATTATGATTATTATTCTTATAAACATGAACATGAAAATATTTTTCATATTTATCTTTAAAAAATCCAAAACCAAAATGATTATTGAAAATCTTTTGAGAAGATAATAAATCATTCAAATTCTAATTTTCTTTATTGAATTTTGTTACATTTTTCAAAAAAAATCAAACTTATTTTTCAAGAAATATCTTTATCCAAAAAAGAAATTCGTGAATTCAAAGAAGTTATTTAATTTTTAAGAAAAATATTTTCTTGTATCAAAATCTCATTTTTCTTTTTTAATTCTTTATTTTTATTATTTTCTTTCATTAAAATATTATTTTCATTTTTTAAATCTTTATATTTAGTATTGACTTTTTTAAACTCAAGAAATAATTCATGAAACGCATCAAACAATTAATCATTATTTTCAAATTTCATTACTTTATCTTCTTGAGCCATAAAACAAATATTTGTCGATTCTGTGATCTCTTCTTCATCAGAGGAAGACATATCACTATCATCCCATGTTACTTGAAAGGCTTCTTTTTTCTTCTTGAATTTGTTGAAACTTTTGAAGTTGCCTTTCGGTTTAAGCAATGAGCAATCCTTCTTCATATGATCCGATTTATTACATTTAAAATAAAAAAGATTATCTTTAGTGTCCTTATTTTTTTTAAACTTATCTTGTTTCAAAAACTTCCTAAATTTTTCTTGAAATCTTAGCAATTTGCTCTTCTTCATCATCTAAATCCTCCGTGTCTGAAGATACATGAAAGACGGGGACTTTTTTAATTGATATTGTTGTTCATCCTTCTTTCTGTCTTCAATTTGGATTTCATATGCCATCAAGTTTCCAATGAGGTTCTCCAATGTCATTGTTGATAAATCGGTGGCTTCTTATATGGCAGTGGTCTTCTTTTCCAATTAAACTTGAGTGTACGAAGAACTTTTCTAACTTTCTCCACTTGTGTGTACTCCTTTCCAAGGGATACCAAAGAGTTTGTGATGTCGGTGAACCTTGTAATCATTTCCGCAATAATTTCATTCTTTTTCATCTTGAATAGTTAAAACATGTGAATAAGAATAGAAATTTTAGATCTTTTACTTTGTGTGTTACCTAAAGTATTTGTCATATTTGATGTGTTATTGTGGCTGTTGACACATGATTAAATTCTTCTTTGTTCAAGGCACAAAAAAATGAGTTCATTGCTGTTGTATCAAGGTTGACCGATTTTTTCTGTTCCTCAGACCATTGGTCATAGTTTGTAGATGGATTCTCATATGTCACTTTCATGATATTTCAGAGTTCATAGTTGATTGACTATAAATAGATTTTCATTCTACACTTTCAAAAGTTATAGTTTAAACCGTCGAACAATGGTGGTCGTTGTGTAGAATGACCTTCTTTGAATTGAGATAAAGAAAAATCTGTTTTCATCTTTGTTCCTTGCTTTTATACCAAATTAGAATCTAAAACTATGGCAAAAAAAACACTAAGGGGGGTGAATAGTATTTAAAAATTCTAAATAAGAAATGTAATTAACTTTCAATAAAAGTAAATATGCACAGAGTCAAACACGAAAAAGCAAATGCAAACATAAAATATTTTATCCTGATTCGGTCCTCTTGACCTACATTCAAACTCCAAGTACCTATTTAAGAATTTTCTTAACCTGATTTTGAAAACCCTCAAAACTAACAAATAGTACACCACTTGACAAACTTCTTCATCAAATCTGTACACCTCTTCTCTACACCAAGACCTATGCAATGAGTACAATTGTCCTATAAGCCTTGACTTTTGTGTGGGAGTGAATTTATAGGGATCTTATAGCGGAACTCTCAATTTTTCTCACTAAGAATTTAATTGGGTAAAGAAAGAATCAAAGAGAAAAAATTTCTAAAGTACAAGACGTTTTTCATAATTTTGACAGATTTTATCTATAGAAAGTTGTGTAAAAATAAAAAAATTAACCCGTATTTATAATTGAAGAATTCAGGCAGTTGGGGTGGTTATTTGATTTGAATTTGAATAATAAAAGAGTGGAAAAATATCAAAAAAAACTTACACAACTGTCCAACAGTCAGAAACTGACTGCATAGTTGACCAGGATTTGGAGTTAGTCGACTAAGTATCATAATTTTCTTATATTAGTCGACTAATTAATTGGGGTAGTCGACTACAGTTGAAATAGAAAAAAATTTTCATGTCTTTGTAAAATTAGTTATATAGGTAAATGTATCAATCATTTATTAGTGGACTAAACAACCTAAACTGTAAGCAGATTGGTCTCTATAAATTTCTATAAGTCGACTAGGAAGGGTAGTCAACTAATATGTATATGAATTAAAAAGAAAGAATATCAGACTTAACTTAGTCGACTAGGTTTAGGGTTAGTCGACTAATATCTTGCACTCTTTGATCAACATGTATGTGCTATGTTTCCATCAAAATATCCTCCTTTTGATCTGCAAAACATATGTGAGTACAAAATACATATATAAATAAGTATGTGTGTATATAACCCTAAGCTTGTTATCATCAAAACGTTTGGATATGTAACTATGTGATGAACATGTAGGGGCAGCAGGTTTCAACAAAAATGACTTGGTACGTTCAATGTAAGTGCAATTCATACTTTTAATTCAATTTGTGATTTTTGCAGAGGAGCACATTCTAGTAGAGATTGTCAAATTGGCAATACATTTTCAGATGTTCAAATCGAACAAATCAACTTCGTCAACAATTTCCAAAGGCCCAAAAATCTTTATCCAACACGTACAACCCTGCATGGAAGAATCATCCAAATCTATCTTGGGCCAGCAACTATCAACAATAACAATACCAACAACTGAAGGAGTAGAAAGTAAATTTGAAATAAGCCTTTCCAAATTCATGGATAAATTCGAGTACTTCTTGGCAAAGACTGAGTCAATGATAGAGAATCAAAAAGCCTTCATTAGAAATCAAGCAGCCTCCATCCATAGTCTCAAAGTTTAGGTGGGGCAAATTGCTAACCTACTCTCTACATGAACGCAATGATTGCTATTGAGCAACACCGAGAAAAATGAAAATAGGCAAGTACATGCGATCACATTGAGAAATTACCAACTCACTATTTCGGTCATCCATTTTATACCCACTTGATAGATGGGCTAAAAGTATTCAAAATATATGAATTTTTATTTTTAATTACTTGAATAATATAGATCAACTTCAATGAAGTGTATCTTGCATTCAGATGTCATAGAGTTGTATTTGAGTGGAAACGATTCAGCCTCAACCCTTGCGGAATAGCACAAGTCTCTCTCTCTCTCTCTCTCTCTATCTATATATATATAGGTTTGGCTCTTTTCAAAAGGATTTGAGCCCGAATTCTTCTTATTAAAATTCAATCTCCTGATACTCAAATATAAGATCCACTCCGTTGAAGTTGACTTACATTATTTGAAGCCTTTAAAAACCAAAATTCATGTCATGCGAATATTTTTTTTTCTTATTCATCAAGTTTGCGTAAAATGGACGACTAAAAATAGTATTTTGCCTAGATCTATGATTTTAAACACACAAATTCTTGACCCGATCATTTGATCATCATCTAAATATTTTAAACCCCTACGACCAATTTTTTTTAGATTTCAAATATTATACGCGGTTAAACTAACAACCCATTACTTTCGGCCATTCGTATTGCGCCCACTTGATGGATAAGCAAAAAGTATTCAAATGACATAATTTTTTATTTTTAGATACTTAAAATAATGTAGATCAACTTCAATAGAGTGGATCTTGAATTTAAATGTCGTGGGGTTGAAATTCAATGGGAAGGATTCGAGTCCGGATCTAGATCCTTTTGAAATGATTTTAGTCTCTCTTTAGAGAGGGCCAGAAAGATGGTTAATCCTTAAAGGCTTTGTGCTTAATTATTTTTTATTATTTATTCTAAAGAAAATTAGTGCTTATGTGTCCCTAATTAATGTTTAACACTTAGTATATTGTTAATCTCTTGAAGACAGCTAAGACCCATAAATAGAAGCAGTCCCACAAAGAAGATATATACCCAAAGTCTAAAGATGTTGTGCTCAAGATCAAGGTGGCAACAATGATGTCTTGTTGTTATCAGCTCGCAATATTTCTCATCATTGGTAATTTGAAGTCATTTTATATTTGGGTATAATCTTATGACTTTAATTGCTTGATTTTTGTGGTGGAGATTTTCTGTTACAAACGATTGGGACCCTTCTGATTGGATATGTCAAGAAACGCACAATAAGAAAAAAAAACCTTTCAGGTCAAGAGCGCCGGTGAGTATGGTGCCAACCAAGAACCCTCGGGTGTGAGAATGAGTATTCTTGTTGAGAAAAAGCAAAGAGATTACTCGTGTGTGGTGTTTTGGGTGGAATTAGAAGCAAACTGCATCCCCGTTGGAGAATAAGCAATAGTAATACCTGACTGAGCTATTGATGCACACACGGATATTTCGGATCTCTGCAAATGTACAATTGGCATATTGTGATTTCCTAATAACCTTTCAGATCGCACCACTTGATTGTTGAGTTTGTTATGCAGAGATATTTGCCACTATTCAAAACAACCTGCATTGATATATGGGGCACTGTAACGTCTAAATATAGGGATGATCTAACAGTGTAACCACTAAGCTGTAAACAGCATAAAAGCGGCAATCTTTGTGGAGGGTTTTTGTTTTAGAGGCTGGGCCTCCAGACTGTGATGGCGAGTCTGGGAGAGTGACTCCGGACTGAATGTGGCCTTGGGATGGAATCGTGATAGTTATTTTTTATTATATTTTTTTAGAGAAAGAGGAGAGAGGATACACTACAGCTCGCACACAGGATGCACCCAACACTAATTATTTAAGTTAAATCCCCTATTTAGCAACAACCAAGATTGAACCTGAAACCTCCCTTTTAGGAGGGGTGTCACCAACAAGCTAACCTGCTGATTGTTAACTCAGATCCATTCTAGAACCTGAACCTCCCTTCCACTACTGAAACCCTGTAACTTATACTTTTTGTTCATTTTAGAATCGTGAGCTTCCTTCTCCTATAAACTTACAAAGACACTCATGAACTCCATTTTAATATTTTTGCTTTCAAAAGTTTTGTCAATAATCCAGTTGATGTTCTGATGAATTAATTCATCATCCACTCGCATTAGTTATGCTAGGTGGTGGGTTACAGCCTTACATTTATGATTCTACTATGATCATCAAAGGGGGGGATTTTGCTCAGATGCAAATTAGGAGCAATATAATTCTGGTTTTATGAAAGTCATCAGTCATGTTCACAACTCCAGTAAGATACACATGACATAGTTACTACTTCGCTGAATCATTGAGACGAGCATAATAGTCGCAAACCATTTTCTTATCATAATACATGTAAGCATACACATTTCAACTATAGATAACAGAAACTTATCACATCCATAATCCCTGTCTTAGTTAAATAAACATACAAATAGTCTCAGAATAAAACCATATAGCATAGGATATTCATGCTTACATTTGAAACAGCTTTTTAACAGAAAGACAAACTGATCCTCCATCTAATATCATGAATCCCTCCACTGCATGCAGAGATGATGTGCAACCTGATAGCAATAATGGCAGCAGTTAGTTCACACATGGTTTCTAGTTTGCCCCGTTCTTCAGTTTTAGATTCCAAATAGTTCTGGACAAAGTAAGGGATAAAATAAAGTAGACAAGAATCTTGCAGAAATTGCAATATTAAATATTAATAATAAAATTCAGACAACATGATGATAACCAAACCTAGGAAAATGTGTCCATAAGCACTGAACATAAATGTTTTGGGTATTCAGATGGAATGCAGACTATTTCAAAATCAAAACAGTTAACAGTTTATAGACTGAAATGTAGAAAATTTCAGTCTCGCCAACACCATAAGCCACATCTGCAACTAGAATCACTAGGACTAAGTAGAAAACTTAGAAATAAACAGGTTTTGAAGATAAAGAGGACAAGTAACATCTACACTTCAACATACCAACATAGAAAATCAATGCCCTTGCAACATCAAACAAGTAAATGTTTGAACATTGAGATGGTGATCTGGACTATTGTGACATTAAACAAGCAAATAGCTTACAGACTTCAACATTCGCAATCTAGAACATTTTATCTTGAGTCCCCTGCATATTATTCTATGATCTTGTTTTGAGACGGTAAGCTAAAACTCTATCACAGGAAAAAGTAAGATAGGGCATAGAAAACTATAAATTGCCCCCTGTACTGGTCAAAATTTGACCCTCATCAGGATGATGACACGTATCTAAGCTACCAAGAGCTTCCCCCGAGAAATCCACAACTCCCAGAGTCCAACTAGAGTTTTCGCCAATCCCGGCCATCCCGGAGCTACCCCCTCTCAAAGACGTCCTCAGTCCGGAGCCCCATTCCACCATTTCGAGACCTCTATGAGGTCTCATCCATCTCGAAGGTTCCTACTCCAAACATGAAGCACCAACAACAGATCATCTATGATCTCTACCAATATTTATACAACTCCTTCCTCCCTCACGTTCGTAATGTGCAACGTCCCTTTCAGTGCAAGCAGTTATGAACGGTGGCAGATTTCACGACATGCAATCCTAACCGGTCAGCATTGATGATCACAGCCATTACAACGAATTCAGCACGTGCAGATCGTGCAGTTACAGCAACCCGTTAATCCCGCCTCCACGCCAGTATCATTGTCAGGTATATATAATCCTTCTTCTCTTATAGGAAGGTGATCGCTTCCCTAATCCTCTGAGCATACACATCACACCCCACTCCAAGCAATTATCCTCTATCAGTGCAGCAACACA
The DNA here is from genome assembly GCA_038442645.1 of Agave tequilana. Taxonomy (NCBI): domain Eukaryota; kingdom Viridiplantae; phylum Streptophyta; class Magnoliopsida; order Asparagales; family Asparagaceae; genus Agave; species Agave tequilana. Next base: position 115,481 of record JAVJIF010008786.1, read on the forward strand.
CTTACAGTTATCCTCAACGCGGTCCTCCCATCCATTAGCAGTTGTATCTGCGCGACACTTCCATCCACAACCCCGCAATTTTTCTCTGTCAGTCTTTTTCATTCCACTCTATCTACTGATTTTCAAGCCCGAGGGTTTTAGGCCAGCACCAATTCTGTCCGTGAATCGGCCGAGTCAACTCCGATTCTCGACCGAGTCAGTCTTTTCTAAATTGAGTCAACCGACTCTTGACTCGGACTTATCTCGGAGCGGGCCGAGACGGATACAACTCGGCAGACTCATCTCCTACTCGGCCGAATCTTTGAACCGTGATCCACGTCATGGCTCCTGAACGGGCAACTCAATGTCTCTACCTTCGTGTCTCTCCAAAGCAGCAAAATGAGAACTCTCAGAAAATCCGGCAAGTGTGAGAGCGAGGCAGCAACTCTCTGAAGAAAGAATCATGAAAGACACACAAGAAGGTGATGGTATCACATCACCTCTGAGGTGTTCTGAGGAAGAGCTCCGGACTCTAGGGTGAGAAGCAATTCACCGGCACAACCGGCAGATTAGCTCCCTCTCCTCCTCCCTCGTACATGCCATCAGGAAAGAGGTTGACGACCAAAGTCAAAGCTTGCTTACCCAAGATCAAGCAACCTAAAAACTAGATCGCTCAATCTAGTTGAAGCCAGAATCCTACCTGTCATCCTTCATGGTGGCACCCTGTCACGGCGACAAATGCGTCGTAATAGACCCTTCATGGCGATTTATGCGACGCACCTTTCAGGCTACCTAGAAAAGAGCCTGATCATCATTTTCTTATCCTCCAGCTCCTTTTCCTTCATTTGATGAAAAGAAGAGGGATGACATGGCAGCCCAGAAAGGGAAGAAGTTAGGATTTCGAAGTAAGAGTTTTTTGAAGAAGACAGAAGATGATTTCCTCCCAAAGAACTATCTCTATTTATAGATGGAAGAAAAGCCCAACTGACTCAAATTCAAATTTTCAATATCTGGAAACTCGCCCACAATCCTTAGATTTTCGGCCAACAATAAAAGCAGAAGATCAATTGTCATCGTCAAATCATAAAACCCTACGTTCCTAGTCACCTACGTTCCCAGTCATAATGATGCAAGTATTCGAGGAGACGCAAGGCTCAACCTTTTAAGAGATCCAATCGCTTGATGTGACAACTGGTAGCTAGCTGTGCAACCAAAAATTAATTCCAGAAGATCTGCAGCGATTCAAAAGATTCATTGCATACTTCTCTTTCCGCAAGCACATAATGAGTGTAAAAACATTGATAATCTATTAGAGTATCTTCACTTCTCTGACTTTCCTTCCACCAATTCCGACAAGTGGGGTAGCGGGGGCATCTGTAATGGTTAAAATTTGACCCTCACCAGGATGATGACCCGTATCCAAGCTACCAAAAGCTTTTCTCAAAAAATTCACAACTCCCAGAGTTCAACAGGGAGCCTCCGCTACTCCTGGCTATCCTGGAGCGATCCTCAATCTCGAAGGCGTCCTCAATCTGGAGCCTCATTCCACTATTCTTAGCCATTTAACTCTTCGAGATCTCCATCCCAAGTTCCAATGACATATCATCAATGATCTCAGCCGATACTTATGCAACTCCTTCCTCCCCCCACGTTCATAACATATAATGCCCTTTTCAGTACGGGCAGTTATAGACAGTGACAGATTTCTCGGCATGCAATCCTAACTGACTTGAAATCACCTAGAGGGGGGTGAATAGGTGATAATGCTAATCTAATGAACTTAATGCGGAATTTAAAAACTAATTGCAATTACAACAATTAATGCAACCAACAAATGATGCACACAAAAGCTAGCCAAGCATATAAATGTGAATGATCAATATGAAATGTTGCAAGGCACAAAGTAAAGAGAGAGAGAGAGTAAGAGTCAAGGGATCAAGCACAAACAACAAGATATGTTTTGAGGTTCGAGCACCCAGCTCTATATCCCCGCCTTCACACAGAAGGATTTCTAGTCCACTAGCTTGTCCACAAAGGACTCCCACAAAGGGAACCTCCACCGAGGATTTGGGGCAATACAATCACAAGGAGTACCCAACTCCTCTCCTTACAAACACAACCTCCTCCTTGAGGCACAACACCAAGCCAACAAACAATCACCACACAACTTAAGGGATTAGCACAAAGCAATACAAGGATCACCTCACACCTTGCGGGATACAATCCAATAGCACAACCTCCTCAACACAATGAGGGAAAGGCACAAAGCCAAGCTAAGATAGGGTTTAAAACTTGGTGATCAAAAGACCACAAACAATCTCTTTTCCCACACAAAGATCCTATAGAATAAGATAGTAGATGTAGCTCAAGTGTGGAGAAAATCAAAGGAATGAAAATCAAAAACTCAAAGAAAAATCCTTGGAAAAAACTAGAAACCAAGATAAAGAAGTTGAATCAAACACTTTTCCAAAAACCCTTTTCTTTGATTTTCCAAACCCTAGCAAAAACACCAAATAGATTGTTCAATTAAAGCCCAAAAACTTCTTTTGATTGCTGTGAAAACACTAGAGAGTCAGGAAAAATTAGCTCTTAAAATCTTAAAGAAAACCTCTTTCTAATGGGGTATTTATAGCCCCTAGAAAAATATACTGCCAGAAATGGCCTACCGGTCGACCGGCCAACGGTCAATTTTTGACCGCTGGCAGCTACCGATTGACCGCCCGGTCGACCGGCCCAGAAGTAGAGAACAACGGCTCTCTGGCCGGTCGACCGCCGGTCGACCGCCCAGAAACAGAGAGCACTGCTCTCTGGTCCGGTCGACCGCCCGGTCGACCGGCCCAATGCCATGCCCAAACGTGCACAAGCTGTGCACGTCAGTCGACTGCCCGGTCGACCGGCTCCTGGGTCGGTCGACCGTGCGGTCGACCGACAGAGCCTGTCAGGCACTATTCTGGGTCAGAAAAACAGGTAATTTTTAATTCTAAAAATTCCATAAAATCTCTAAAATTTCACAAAAATAGTTTTATCATTTTACATTAAAATACAAACTTGTGTTAAAATTTCAACACAAATTTCAAACATTTTGGACTATTTTTGTGTAATAGAAATTTTGCCAAAAACCAAAAACTGTATTTTCTGAAACTTGAATTTTTGAATAGAAAATACGTTATGTCCAAAACTCATCCAAATAAAAAAACATGATATTAAACAACATTGAAGCATGATGCATATGGATAGAAATCCAATATACAAGAAACATAATTATATCATAGTTTTGTCTTTAAATCCCAAAATATGTTTTGTTAAAAATACCAAAACATCAAACTCATGATATTGACGATCAAACTAAGTTTGTTTAAATAATTGAAGCATGTATGTATATAGAACACATCTAATATACATTAAACCATGTAAACTTGTTTTGATACTATCTATTCATGAAAACCATGATCGGTTAAACCAATCAAACCGAAAACCAAAACCAAAACATGAAACGATTGTGAATTGTGAACTTGAGCATATCATACTATTCTAATCTTTATAAATGGATCTAAGACACAAAACTAAACTAGGTACCGATGTCTTCTTGTAGAGCACCGTCTCCAAGCCGACTCGATCCAAAACTACGTGATCCACCGAGCTAGACTCCAATGAGTGCTATATATGATCTTTGACGCTCGGGCTCTTGAATCACCATGTGAAAGCTTCCAAGACATCTTGTTGAAGCTAATCACCAACTAATATCTTGGTTAATGATCTGAAACTAAAATCACAAGATTATTAGCACACATAACTGCATGAGTTAATCATCATCAAAACTATAGTGGAAGGCCTCTGGGCCAACAATCTCCCCCTTTTTGATGATGACAAAACTCATGGAGTTATATATGCATGGATTAAAGTTAAGCTTCAAGGAAGCTCCCCTTAACTCATGCATCACAATAAACATATACGTATGCAATGAATGTTCATGCGTAAAACATATAAATTTCTAAAACATGCTTTGATACCAATTAAAACACATAAATTTCTAAAACATGCTTTTGATACCAATTAAATAAAACAAATATATTTTCAAAACAAGCTCTTGATATCAATTTGCAAAACAAAACTAGTGAAGCTCTTGATATCAAAAATAAACATGTTCTATAACTAGTGCTTTTGATACCAATTGAACTTTAATAAAAACATAAAACATGCATACCAAAAACATGCATATAAACTACAAACTCAAATTCTTCTCCCCCTTTTTGTCAATCATCAACAAAGGGTAATACGTAAAGACAAAATGTTCTCCCCCTTATTGTTCGAAACAAAGAATCAATAAAGGGTGACATCAAACATGATACCAATAAAAAATGTGTCAATGAAGTTCATAATGATATCAAATTGAAATGAGCATAAAAATATTTTGAGGAATGCCTATAACAAACAATACCAATTGAAATAAAGGTAAACGAGGCATTGAAAACATAAACTAATAGAAAACAAAAATCTTGATATGATACCAATTGATTGTAAAAACAAAATCTTGATACCAATTGATGCGTAAACAAATAACATACCAACAAAAACATACAAAAGCTTGTATTAGGATACCAATTGAAAACTAATCAATTGAAACAAAATAGAAACTCAAGCTTAGCATAAACAAAATTCATATATATGTATGAAAAGTTAAACCAATTGAAATTGATATTATTTGAAATGAAAGCATACATATACAAAAATATATGAGAATACAAGAAATGTCAAGATTGATACCAATTGAAAGAATCCAATGATACCAATTGAAACAACAATAAGATCAAGTGTATATCTCATATAACCTATCCTCCCAATCATGTTCAAGTTTAAAAATATTTTCACTATAAAGCATACATGAGCATGATCTCCCAACCAACCGCTCGTTGATGGTAGGGGTTTTCAAGAATAGGTTTGAAAATAATGTGTGTTTGAAAAAATATAGTTTCTTATGGTAGATTTTCCAACTACCAAAATGAAGAATATCGCAACTAGTTAAAAGGAAAACTTGATAACTAGTATGAAATCCTTCAAGTAAGGAATAAAATAAAATTATTTGTCATGAAACACATGTAAATCATATGATCACTAAACACTCAAAATCCATAAAGCTCATATCATACTCATGAAAACAAAATCATGAGAAAACTAATAAAGTGAGTGAACAAGTGTAATGTGATACACATAATCATGAAAATGTTCAGTTAAGCTCAATTGAAATTAATTTACACATGAAAATATGAAAAACTAAATTTTCATTAAAAAAAATTATACTCTAAGACATATGTATGTTTTGACAAAACGAGAAGTATACATACATATCCCTAAACACAATTGAGTCCATATAAAGATTTGCATGAAAAGTAAATGACTCAAGGGGCACACATGTATATCTTAAGGTTTTGCAAAATAGACATATACATGAGGTGAAAACACAAAATCAAAAAAATATCCAAAATGGGGAATACAAGTTAGAATGCATGAATCATCAAAACTAGACTATACTAGCACATCTAATGGGTACAAATAAGCATTCAAGCACAAACATATAATAATTTACTTGTGTCCCACTCTATGTACAAGTATATATCCTAGTTTTAATGAAAACTAACATCTAATCATATATTCAAAATATGAAGCATAAAACAAGACATAAATCAACATGATAAACATAAATAAGATCATTATGTAAATCCACATGCTATTAGAGCTATGATATACATAATAGCTAAAGAAGGGTGAGAACATAACATATGGATCAATATAAACATAGGTGAACTCAAGAGCTATACATGCATGTCAATGGTCTAATAATCATGGCATTTGACATACTAATCAAAACATGAAGCATCAAAATAAAACATCATAAATATATATATGATCATCATGTACATGCACATGCATTAGATCTAGGACATACATATTAGTTTAAAAATGAGGTGAGAACACAAGGATAGGTCTATGGGTGTCTCAAATAACTAAACATGTATATCACTATTCTAATAAACATGGCATAGGCATAATGAACAATAAAACATGACATGCTATAAATTGATGAACATGAAAATCATGTAAAAGTAAACAGGAGCTAGAGATTGATACCAAACCGATGAAGGCACTTCTCTAGTTCTCCAAACCGATGGTAGTCCTCTCCACCAAGCTCCCTTGAAAGTGATGCATCCAAATTATTTTCTTTAAGCACTGAACGCATCCACTCCAAGGCACCACCACTCTCACGTGATGCGAGAGCCCACACCTACATCAAAAACCGTAGGGGTGGTCTTTGGTACCCATTTTCTTTGGGTCCATGGGGTTAGTACCTTTCCTAACCCAAACAACATTATTTGCTAAATTTTCAATATATATACAAAATCTAGCAAGGTGGCCCTTACGACCACAATGTGTACATGTGTACACATGAGCATACATGTGATGGTGGTGACCGTGTGAAGCATGTATATGCCGTGATGGGTGTGCATACAAGGATGGAACTTGTTTTTTCGAATCAAGGTTTCCAAACGTGTATGATTTAAAGCACATTGGCTCAAAGTGGAGCCCAAATAATCTACACTTTTCTTCAAAATATTTATGTCATTTTCAATACTAGAAGATAAAGTGGAGCATGCAAAAGATGTGCTAGGTGAAGCTACACTAGTAAGGCAAACATGTGAAGACAATTAAATTTTCAAAGAAACATTTTTCTTTAAAACCAAATCCAATTCTTTTGTAATGAAATCAATTTAATTTTTCAAAGAAAGGTTATCTTTTAAAATAAAATCTAATTTAGAACATAAAACCTCATTGTTTTTCACAACAACATCAAAATCCTTTTTGCTTTTCAAAAACTCATTTTCCTTTCGAGCAAGTTCTCGTTGAGATTTAAGTGAGTCACGTTCACTAGTAATCTCTTCCTTCTCTTGCAAAATCAATTCAAAATTTGAACACAACTCCTTTAATTCTTCTTTTAGTTCAAAATTGTTCTTTTTCAAAAGGTCATGTTTTTCCAAAAACTTTTCAAGTTTTGTAGCAAGTCCAAATTTAATATTGAACTTCTAAACATCCATAGCAATAGGAACTAGAGCTATCATCTAGTTGATATTCCGATTGTACCTCAAGGGAGTCTTTCCCTTGGACCATGAGGCAATGCTTATCGGACTTGTCTCTCCTAGATCTTCTCAACTTGTTGATAATCCTAGGTAGCTTGGAAGAAGTCAAAATGCTCCAAACTGCAAAAGCTGAATCATAATGAGCAAACACATGTAAAAGATCATTATTAAGAGATGCTCTAAGTGTCTTAAGTGCTAATGCATTTGCCTTTCTATGCTTGCTAGCATTTGGGTAGGATTCTTGAGTAGTGGCTTGATAAACTAGATGTCCTAGGCTTTTTAAATGACAACTCATCTTGGCCTTCCAAATATCATGTCGAGAAAAATCAAACATAGGAGGGCTATCCATAAGTGCAAACTAATGTGTGCAAATGAAAATGCAAATGAAATTAGCAAACCAAGATCTCACTCCTAGGCGGTTAAACCAAATATCAGGAGCGTAGGCTCTGATACCAATTGAAATCACCTAGAGGGGGGTGAATAGGTGATAATGCTTATCTAATAAACTTAATACGGAATTTAAAAGCTAATTGCAATTATAACAATTAATGCAACCAACAAATGATGCACATAAGCTAGCCAAGCATATAAATATGAATGATCAATATGAAATGATGCAAGGCACAAAGTAAAGAGAGAGAGAGAGTAAGAGTCAAGGGATAAAGCGCAAACAACAAGATATGTTTCGAGGTTCAAGCACCCAGCTCTACATCCCCGCTTCACACAGAAGGATTTCTAGTCCACTAGCTTGTCCACAAAGGACTCCCACAAAGGGAACCTCCACCGAGGATTTGGGGCAATACAATCACAGGAAGTACCCAACTCCTCTCCTTACAAACACAACCTCCTCCTTGAGGCACAACACCAAGCCAACAAACAATCACCTCAAAACTTGAGGGATTAGCACAAAGCAACACAAGGATCACCTCACACCTTGAGGGATACAACTCAATAGCACAACCTCCTCAATACAATGAGGGAAAGGCACAAAGCCAAGCTAAGATAGGGTTTATAACTTGGTGATCAAAAGACCACAAACAATCTATTTTCCCACACAAAGATCCTATAGAATAAGATAGTAGATGTAGCTCAAGTGTGGAGAAAACCAAAGGAATGAAAATCAAAAAACTCAGAAAATCCTTGGGAAAAAACTAGAAACCAAGATAAAGAAGTTGAATCAAACACTTTTCCCAAAAACCCTTTTCTTTGATTTTCCAAACCCTAGCAAACCACCAAATAGATTGTTCAATTAAAGCCCAAAAACTTCTTTTGATTACTGTGAAAGAACTAGAGAGTCAGGAAAAATTAGCTCTTAAAATCTTAGAGAAAACCTCTTTCTAATGGGGTATTTAAAGCCCCAAGAAAAATATAGCCATTGGCAGCAAATACTGCCAGAAATGGCCTACCGGTCGACCGGTCGGTCGACCGGCCAACGGTCAATTTTGACCGCTGGCAGCTACCGGTCGGACGGCCGGCCCAGAAGCCAGAAAGCAACGGCTCTCCGCCCGGTCGACCGCCGAGAAACAGAGAGCACTGCTCTCTGGTCCGGTCGACCGCCTGGTCGACCGGCCTAATGCCATGCCCAGACATGCACAGGCTGTGCACGTCGGTCGAGCACAGTCGACCGGCTCCTGGGTCGGTCGACCGTGCTGTCGACCGACAGAGCCTGTCAGGCACTGTTCTGGGTCAGAAAAATAGGTAATTTTTAATTCTAAAAATTCCATAAAATCTCTAAAATTCCACAAAAATAGTTTTATCATTTTACATTAAAATACAAACTTGTGTTAAAAATTTCAACATAAATTTCAAACATTTTGGACTATTTTTGTGTAATAGAAATTTTGCCAAAAACCAAAAATTGTATTTTTTGAAACTTAAATTTTTGAATAGAAATACGTTTTGTCCAAAACTCATCCAAATACAAAAACATGATATTAAACAACATTGAAGCATGATGCATATGGATAGAAATCCAATATACATGAAACACAATTATATTATAGTTTTTGTCTTTAAATCCCAAAATATGTTTTGTTAAAAATATCAAAACATCAAACTCATGATATAGACTATCAAACTAAGTTTGTTTAAATAATTGAAGCATCTATGTATATAGAACACATCTAATATACATTAAACCATGTTAACTTTTTTGATACTATCTATTCATGAAAACCAAGATTGGTTAAACCAATCAAACCGAAAACCAAAACCAAAACATGAAACGAGTGTGAATTGTGAACTTGAGCATATCATACTATTCTAATCTTTACAAATGGATCTAAGACACAAAACTAAACTAGGTACCGATGTCTTCTTGTAGAGCGCCGTCTCCAAGCCGACTCGATCCAAAACTACGTGATCCACCGAGCTAGACTCCAATGAGTGCTATATATGATCTTTGACGCTCGAGCTCTTGAATCACCATGTGAAAGCTTCCAAGACATCTTGTTGAAGCTAATCACCAACTAAAATCTTGGTGAATGATCTGAAACTAAAATCACAACATTATTAGCACACATAACTATATGAGTTAATCATCATCAAAACTAGAGTGGAAGGCCTCTGGGCCAACATGACTAACACCGATGATCACAGTCATTGCATTGAATTCAGCACGTCTAAATCGTGCAGTTACAGCAACCCGTCAATCCCGCCTCTAGCTGGCATCATTATTAACTATATATGATCCTTCTCCTAAGGAAAAGTGATCGGTTCCCTAATCCTTTGAGCATACACATCACACCGCTCCAGGCAGTTCTCCTCTACCAATTCATCAACATACCCGCAATTGTCCTCTATGCATTCTCTCATCCATTACACCGGCAGTTATCCGCTGCCGGTCCTTCCTATCACGCTCGCAGTTTTCCTCTACACGACACCTCCATTCACAACTCCGGCAATTTTCCTCTATGGATCTTTTCCATTTCACACCACCTATGATTCTCACGCCCAAGGGTCTTAGGTTGGCACCACACCGGTGCTCCTAACCTAAAGGTACTTTTTTCGTATGTGATCAGACATGTACCATCCAGGGAGCTCCTCAAATTGCTTATGATGGATTCAATCATGGTAAGCCAGTTTTTATCGACCACAGCCCTAGCGACACAACGTTAGCAAATCAGAACCCCCTGATAATGCATACTGCAAGTAGCATCACTGATCACTTCCGCATTTTCTTGTTAGGCACTCCATTTGATTCTACATTATTATGTCGTCACTTTTTGCAACTTAAATTCTTTGGTCCACAACAAGAGGATCGAGGAGGAACCTTGCCTTTCTGATTATTTGTAACATATCACCTATTTTATTTTTTGTCTGCTAAGTTGTAATAATAATTTCCTCGTAATTTTTCTTGTATAAAGCTAAATGTTTCACCCACAAAAAGGAACTTGTAGCATTTCTACAGTAATTGACATGTGACTTTAAATAATGTAACATACACAAAAACATCTTACTCACTGCAAAATTCCTTGTTATACGGGCTACCAAAGGCCATCGAAGAATAGCACTAAGCCAAAAAGATAGGTCCCACAACTTTATCTAGATATAAAACATCATGATGGTTAAAAACATCAGAAATGCAACCGGAAAGAGCAGAACTCGCATGGAAATTGTTTCATTAGCATTAATTTTCTCCAGAGAAATTGAATTTCTCCAAAACAATACGGAATCTCTCTTCAAATATAGGAATCTCAAATCTTAACTAATATAGGAATCCCCAACATAGGTGAAAAACAAAAGGGTTTATTAGATATGTACCCCTATATTTATAAATTTTCCTCTAAAATCATTAATATTGCCGACATACCTCCAAATTTTTGAAGCCAAAAAATTACCCCCCAACTGTTATTATTTAAGATCAAAAGACAATATTTCTTTTTTGTAGTTAATATTAAAAATGACTAATATACCCTCTATACTATAATTTACACTCTAATCATAACTTAGTCCTCGTTCTTATTTTCCCTGCTTCTTTTTCTCAAAAGAAAGTTCAAAAAAAAAGAATTAATCACGAACAAATAAGATTATGTTGGAGAAAGAGGGGCAGGAATGGGGGAGGTGGGAGAGAGTGATTATGAGAGAAAGAGAGGATGAGATTAGGGGAGGGGAGAGAGGGACAGAGAGAAAGGGGGATTTGGGAGGGGGAGAAAGGCGGGATTGGAGGGAAGGGGGGGAGGAGAGAGAGAGAGAGAGAGAGAGACGAGTTCGGGGGGGAAGGAGAGGTGGGGATATTTGGAGGGAGAGTGAAGAGACGGGCAGAATTTGGGGAGGAGATCTCTTAGAGAGACCTTCTCTTTTATTTTTTATTTTTTTAAAGAAAAATATAAGAATAAGGGTATAAAGGGTAAATCATTCATATTCCATCTATAAACTAACATTGAGAGTAACTTATTGATATCTCAAAAATTTGAAGGGTATGTAAGCAATATCTATGTAAGCAATGTCAATAATTTAAGGGGTAAATTTTTAAATATGAATGATTTGGTGTTACATATCTAAACCCCAAAACAAAAACATTAATTTGTGTAAGAAGCTCAAACCTTCAGATATGTAATGACAAAAAGAACAGATGTTTTCTAGACAGCAAGGCTGCAAAGCTATTATCGTATTGTCTTTTAAAAAGATAAAATTGATCGATAGCAGCTTCAAATCTTCAAAGACTTTCTGAAAACAGTAATGAAAATGAATTATATCACAGTAAGGAGAATAAGAAGAAAGAATCTCCACAAAGCAGAACTAGTGGAAACAGAGAAAGTAATGAAAACATAAGCTATCATAATGATCTAAGGATACGCTATAGCTATTTTTGTAACATATATACTTTTATTTTCTGGCAACGCCAAGCTTTGCACAACATTGATCAGCAAGTCAAACCTCGTCATCATTGTTGTAGAAGCTTTGTAATTAAAGATATTAAATGAAAACTTCCCCCATATACAAACCTAATATATCTGATCTCAAGAAATTTAAATGGTTTGAAGGACTCTTTTAATGGCAGGACAAATTTAAAAATTAATATAAGAAAACATGAATTTTACTAATATGTATTGGCATAGAGAATCATTCTTAAAAAAATTCTGACATTACCATAATGATTGTACACTTCATACTACTAAGAAAGCAACCTCATCCAGACAATTGCCTTTAAAAGTATTCCTATGTTCAGACACCAAGAAACTTCAAACAAAACAATTGACAAACAACAATTTATAGAATATCTTGTTCAAAACGATCTAGTCTTGGAGCCTACAGAGAGCTTTATCAACATATCATAACTATTTAAAGCTTTCCATTTCAACTTCACCGACAAGCTGTGCACTGTGACCACCAGTGCAAAGCAGAAAGCACGTTTTCGTATAATGTTGAAACTCCTCTCACATATGGAATGATACTACTGATTATGCGGGTTTCAAGTTCGCAGAAAACTCCACAGACAACATTGGGTGCATCCTACTCCAAACCGTGGCTACAGATTCAGCAAACTGTCATCTTTGGACCGTAGGAAGCAAAAGAAGACTCTTCCCTGTGCACTAAACTTGCATTCTTGTGGTGGCAAAAAAAAATCTCAAAATAAGACCTCAGCCCACAAACATAAAAAGAAGGAAAGGTGGAAATGGAGAGAGAAAATCACAATCGCAAAGACAGTTTTTTACGTGGAAAATCCCGACAATGGTAAAAAAACAACAGGGGGAAGAGAGGGTGTGCTAGACTTTAAGAGAGATTACAGTGGTGATATTACAAGTGATCAGGTGTTTGATTTTTTTCCTCCCCCTCTCTCGTTAGAGAAGGGGTATTTATACAAGTTGAGAAATGATATCGAAGTCGCTGGTATCTTGAGTGGTTATAACCGTATAATCTTTGTGGTTGTAACCGTATGATTCTGTATCTATTCATATCTGCTCCAATCTAGGGGTGTAACCACTTCCCAGCTATAAATGTGGATTTGATTTGGTAAAATAGTTGTTGATTTTCCAAAGTGCCCCTCTATCGCAGGACAAGTGCCATGATTTCGAGGGAGGCTGAAAAATGGCCACTACAAATTCCCCCACTCCAGTTCTCAAAGCACGGGAAGTTGGAGTAGAACCGACTGTTATTTTTGGGTCTCATCCTGATTTCACTGTCTTCGGGTTGGCATGGACTGGGCAGGTAGGTTAATCCCATTTGGAAGACGCAGTGTTAAGTTGCGGAACCCAATTATCACCTTGATGATTTCTTCACCCTTCGCAGGTTGTTCGCAGGTCAACCTCAGAGTTGGAAGGGGGTAGAGAGGACCAATGAGACCTCAGAGAGGACCAATCAGACCTCAGAGTTGACCAGTCAAATCTCGGAGCAGAGTGAACCAATCAAACCTCAGAGCAGACCAATCAGATCTCGGAGTGACCAGTCGGATCTCGGAGCAGAGGGGAAAGGCCGAGTTAGGGGACCCAACTCGTTGTGGTCTCCTCCGAGTGGTTTGGATTTTCAAACAGCGGAGTAGAGGTGTCCGACTCCGAATGCTTTAGATTTCCTAGCGGAGTAGAAAGGCCGAGTGGGGGTGACACCCATCTCGTTGTGGTTCTCCAATCATTTGGATTTGCCAACAGCGGAGTAGAGGTGTCTAACTCCGAATGGTTTGGACATCCTATTGGAATGGGAAAGCCAAGTAGGGGGTGAGACCCGTCTAGTTGCGATTCTCCGGGTGGTTTAGATTTCCCGACAGCGGAGTAGAGGTGTCCGACTCGAATGATTTGAATTTCCCAGCAAAGTGGAAAAGTTGAGTAGAGATGAGACCCATCTCGTTGCGGTTCGCCTAGTGGTTTAGATTTCCCAACAACATAGTAAAGCTGTCTAACTCCGAATGGTTTGGATTTCCCATCGGAGTGGAAAAGCCAATAGGGTGAGACCTGTTTGGATTTTCTGACAGCTAAGTAGAGGTGTTTGACTTTGAATGGTTTGAATTTCCTATTGGAGTGGAAAGGCCGAGTAGGGGGTGAGACCATCTTGTTGCAGTTCCCTTGAGTGGTCAGGATTTTTCGACAGCGGAGTAGAGGTGTCCGACTCTGAATGATTTGGATTTCCCATCATAGTGGAAAGGCCGAGTAGGGGGTAAGACCGTCTCGCTGCGGTCTCCTCTGGGTGGTTTGGATTTCCCACCTGGGAGGAACTCAGGCAGACGAGAGGCTGACATTTCGCTGGTACGGTGGTGGCTACATCACCCCTCATTGAGAAGGTGTGGGAGCGTCTTTACCCAGACGACTTAGATGCATCTCGTCAGACGTCTTTGGGAAGATGCGTCCCGTAGGACGATTTTTTCGCTCATCAGCCATAGAGTAGTTAGAGGACTTGAAAGGTTACTTTTTTCCTCACCTATACCGTAACGGGAGGGCCTTGGACAGGTGCACACCGAAGAGTGGCTTTGAAACTCTTTCGCCACATGGAGTAAGCGGGGAGCCTCGAAAGGCGCTTTTTTCCCTCACGATCTAGTGGACAAAGGACCTCAGAAGGCAAGGTTGCTTATGCAACCGTCATGAGGTCCGGGTCATATGAGATAAATAAACATAAGTTTGAAGAAGAAAACCAAAATTTATTTGAATTAATAAAGGATAAAACAAAACAAAAGTGGTTGGGGGTACTTCCCTTGACCAAGGACTGATCTTAATTGATCGCTTTATACTGGAAGCATGGATGTTAAGACTGGTTGGCAATCTGCTAGACTTCGGGCGTTGTCGGTTGTCCTTACTTCGAGATGGCACCGGGGTTCAGCACGAAATCTTTGAGGTAGCCTTGGCGGATGAAACTCTTTAGGTACCTTCGGAGCGAGTGACATTGGTCGGTCCTGTGGCCTATGCCATCATGAAAAAGAACAGTACTCCTTTGCTCCGGGCTGAGAAGGATCACTTTGGATTGGTGATGATCGCTTCACCCATGGTTCATCTTTGATGATTGGAAACCCCTCTTCGATGGGAAGTATTAGCAGAGTGAAGAATTTTTCTGTACTGTCACGCCCCACTTCTCAAAATACACAAAATTGGGTACGTGACAAGAGTCGGCGACGTATCTTCAATAAAAATACACTAAGCCTCAATGTATTAAATCAAAACATAAAGTTCACAACTTATTCCAGTATTCAAAAGCAAGTACAATAATGTCCTGAAAGTTCACTTATTATAAGCATAACAAGAATAAAATCAAAAAGACTAAAAGTCCTCACGAACTGAACTGCGGATGGTTTACTGGAGATCTGCAACACACTCAAAGTACTCCTGGCCCTGCAATGTCCTCAGATCTGAATCTAAACATAGTAAACTCAAGGTCATCAATAAGCTACCTAGTGAGTGGTAAAATAAAAAGGGAAGGTGCACATGCATGTAACGTATAAGCATATGGAAAGAAAATATATATGATAAGATTGGAATAACATGAAAACAATAAATGAATAATAACTAAATCAGTCAGTGATATAATCAAGAGTACATCAGGTCATGAGTATAATCAATGTCTATCATAACATGCAGGCAGACGTCAAGTTTAGTTTATTAGTTATGTCAAGGTAAAAATTCAATTTTCATTATTAATTATGTCATGAACACCAATTGCCACATGTTATAGACACATCCCATACCTATTACACGTGCCAATTGATGTCTTCGTTATTGAAACTGATCGATTGGAGACATTGTCTATATTTTAGGTGGGTCCCGTGCATACCCACGACCATGGCTCAGACCCCTGGTACTGAACCAGGACCTACCACAGGGTAGTCAGGAACATATATAATAAGAACAGGTACATGTATAACATGTATAACAGGAACAAGATCAGGATGGGGTGCCAGTCACCCCACGGGAATCCTGTAGTGGAACCCTCTTTCGGCTGCGCAACCTAAATCCTAGGTCCACCTAAAATACAGACGCTATCTCCTCCATCAATTTCCCCAATCCCAGTGTAAGTTGTTTAATTTAGTTGTCAAGATTATTAATGTACATGTTGCCTAAATTTACTGGGATAACTCGGTAATGATAATAGTAACATCAAAAGTGAAATCGTGATACATGTCCAACAGGATATATATGTCAGTGAACATGATAAACAGGACGAGGTTGTTACCGTCTAACAATATTTTTTCCAGTAGTTAGATAACATGAACTTGATGGTCATCAGATAAATGGTCACAAATATCATCCAGGTGAGTCTTAGTGGCAAAGTTTAACCGATATCATGTAGTAATCTTGAAGGTTTATTATTAAGAACAAATGAACTTAATTGCATACAGGAATACATAAATATATTACAAATAATACATGGAGGTAATTCATGAACTATAAAATTTCTAAATACTAGAAAATTAGCTTAATCATTTAAATCAACTTAATAACATAATTAAATAACTAGATAAAATCCTTCATCACAAGAATTCTTATTAACTGAAGTAGGAAAAAGCACTCACCTGAGCTAGATCACAATCCAAAGCACTGCAATCCTAGAATCCCGGTAAATCTACACAAATTATTTCAATAGCAATTGTTAGGATCTTTTATTTATTTAATCTTAATTAATTAGCTTAAGATTGGGGATATAATCTTTTAAATTACATGAAATTAATAAGTTTAATTTATCAAATTTTAAATTCTCTTTTATTGGGTTTTAAAAAAATTTTTTAACGGGCTCGAATTTACCATTTAACAAACCTGACTTTAAAGGGGGTAATTTGATTTAATTTATTTTGCTATTCTTCTGAAAATTTTATCATGACAAGTAGAAGTAGTGTAGATTGTTATTTATATTTTTCTCTAATTTTTTGATATTATTAACTAATTATTTTAATTATTTTTTTGCAGGTTTACAAATCTGGATTTGTCAGTTGGGTCGGGTTTTATTGTGCGGGTGTGGATCCAGGGGCAGCCCATACAGAACTGGGCTGAAAACAAGCTTGTGGGCCTCAGCCAAAATAAAAGAATTCTTTTTCTTTTATGGGAGCTCTTGCACAGGGGCTGCCCCTGTGCAGCCCAGCCCGCACCTAAGCGGGCTAGGCCAGGCCCGGGCGGGCCAGGACCAGCCCAGCCCTGGGCTGGCCAGGGCGAGCCCGGGAGGGCCAGGGCCAGGCTAGGTCCGGTGTGGCCTGACCGTGCTAGGCCCTACACAGACCCAAGCGGGTCTGTACAGTACCGAGCTGCCTCGGCCTTGGTCGAGAGTAGCGGCAGAATATTTTTTTATTTTTTTAAATGTTAAAATTTCTTCCTTTTTTATTTTTTCGTTAATAATGTATTACCACATGCATTTTTTTTTTTGAATTTTTGGAATTGAGTTTTGATGTATTGATAGATTAGCCTATGTGTCTAATTTAGATCGTTGAAATTAAGTTCTAAAAATTTTCTTTTTGGAATAAAAATTTTTAATATGCAAACAATTTATTAGATCCAAACCAATTCTTCATTTTTTTCCTTTTAATATTCCAATTGGGGTAATAATTTATGACTTTTATATATTTTTAATAAACAAAGGTGATATTTTTAATGAAAGGAAACGATTCATGGAAAGAGTTAAACATTATAAATTACTTAAATTCAAGTTTCACAATTTAATTTTTTTATTAGAGCTTAGACAAGAATTCTAGATGAAAAATTTATGGGAATATAAATCTAATCATGAAACATTAAATCAAATTTTAATTCATAAAGGTTTGATTTTTACTTACTTGAGTTGATTCTACTTGCTTTCTCCTCAATCCATGTACCTCGAAGCCCTTTTCGTTCACGATCCGCTTGAGGAGAAGGAAGAGATGAAAGTGGGAAGATTTTAGATTAGGGTTTTCTCTTGAGGTAGAAGAGAAAGAAAGGATTTAGGTCTTTATATAGGTTATTAGAGATTTTAGAAACCTGAATTCCAATTAGGTTTAGATTGCTTAATTTAGCAGTTCAGAAAAGAATTGAAGATTGCTAAAAAAATCTTAAAGAGATTCAGTTTAGATTTGGAAATTATAGATTGTCTAGCTTATTAGGTTCAAATTTAATTTCGAGTGCTTTTAGATTACACACCAATGTGGCATAATGGTTTACTCTCTCCTCTTCCTTGCTGGGGACCCGACTTCGATCCCCAGCGCCTGCATATAAGTTATCATGCTTTTTATTATTCTTATTACATATGATTATTATTTTGGGTAAAACTCATATAGTGTATTACATCCCTGTAGGCATGAAACACATACTAAGATAAGTTCGAAGGCGCGTGTATCCTGTCAGAGTCTTGCCCCCCGACTCTGGTTGCCGAAGTCGAATTATTTCTTACCTCCGTTGTTGTATTTGGAGGGTGGATCAGAGAAACCTTTTATTGCTTCTTCGAGCTGGATGTATTGTTGGGCTCACGTAAGGACTTTCTTCATATGTGTGACATTGTATTTAAGCAGATGTTTGTGCAAGTGGTGAATAATCTGCAGCCCTTAGATGAAGGCTAGGGTGGCAACAATGTCACTGTAGTTGTGAACTCTGGTAAACTTGTTCTAGAAATAGTTCAAGTAGCCCTTGAGGCTGTCACCTGATATCATCCTGACCGTCAGCACGTGGCTGTTGTTCTTCTTGATTTCCTAACATGAGGCATACTAGGTGAAGAATGCCTCAGATATCTCTTCGAAGTTGCAGAGGGAGAGTGGAGGAAGCGAGTAGAACTAGTCAGAGGCTATACCCTTCAAACTGGTCAGGAAGACGCGGCACATGAAACGATCATTAGGGGAGCGGACCGCATCACGTCTTGATAGTGCCAGAGATGTTTCGTCAGGTCGCTCATGAAGGGATTGATAGTCAGAGTTATGAATTTCTTGAGAAATTCACAAGTTAGAATGTCTATCGAGGGGGGGTTTGGATGCCCTTGTTGTAGTGGCATTGGGCTCTATGAAGTGATCTAGCTTAGCTTCCTCGATTCGTCAGAGGACGAATTCTTCTATACTCCGTAGGCCGGGTATCTCCTAAGCCTTCTTCCGAGGAGAACTGCGCCAACTGATTTCCCCATCAGAATCTTTATCTGGTTAAGGAAAGGATCTTTGACGCTTCTGGGAGTCTTGAAGCGTCGCGATCTGGACATGGAGTTGTTCTTTTGTTTGTTCTAACGCTTCTTGTGCTCGAAAACATTTTCTCGGTCAAGGGTGGCCTGCTCACGGGCCCTCCTGGCATTCTCGTGATCAAGAACCGCCTACTCTCGCTCGAGATTCATCTACGCCTGTCACTCTTTCATCTGTGCTTTCATTTTAGCAATCATCTAGAGGAGCTAGCCTTCAGGGAGTGGAGCTGGATAAGCGTCATTGGTTTCCCCCCTGCGGGATAGAGGACGCGGAGTCTCGACATCCAACTGGCATTCGCAGCGATGTCGTTGGCGATGGAAACAGGTTTGGTGCAAGAATCAAACCCATTGTGAATGATAGCTTGTTTCTTTGAAGGCATTTTGGCTAGAAAATTTACCGGAAGGTGAGGATACTTTGTGTGTATAGTCAGAGGATCTCAATGAAAGCACCAATTTGTGGTGACAAAAAAAATTCCCAAAATAAGACCTCAACCACAAACATAAAAAAGGTGATAATGGAGAGACAAAATCACAAAGACAATTTTTACATGGAAAAACTCGAGAATGGAAAAAAAAACCACAGGGAGAAGAGAGGATGTGGTAATCTTTAAGAGAAGAATTATAGTGTTGTTACAAGTGATCGGGTGTTTGATTATTTTTTCCTCCCCTCTTGTTGGAGGAGAAGGGGTATTTATACAAGTTGAGAGATGATATCGAGGTTGCTGGTATCTCGGGTGGTTGTAACCGTGCAATCTTTGTGGTTGTAATTGTACGATTATGTATTTACTCACATCTACTCCAATCTTGTAGTGTAACCGCCTCCCACTTGTAAATGTGGATCTGATTTGATAAAATGTTGTTGATTTCCTAAAGTGCCTCTCTGTCATGAGACAAGTGTCATGATTTCAATGGAGACTGAAATGGCCACTACAATTCTAAACTAATTAAGTTCTTGTGTTCAGAGCAAATACAGCTTAGAGGAAACACCCCCTATTAGAAACCATGACCTTTTTTCTGAGAGAATACAAACCACGACTGTAACACTTGCCTTAAACTAGTCACTTTTTCCTAACTTATAAAATGCTTTAGGGAGGTGATGTGGATACAAATATTCATGTAAGATACTTAAACTATACACCATACTATGCACATTAGTATGTATATATATGTATGTATGTATATGAAATGAAATACACCCACATGCATGTTGACTTTGCTACCATACCCCCACCATGCTTGTGGGTACTAGTACCATATGAAGTGGGGAGGGATGGAACCTTGTCTATAGGTGTAAGATATAGGTGTAGAGGGATGGTGTTAGGGGGGCACTGGTCATGATATTATTGAAGACATTTGGGTATAAATAGGAGGGGGATGAAGAGAACAATCACTTTTGGCGACATGATTGTTATTCAATTTTGCATATTTTACCACATCCATACCATGCATATTGCAAATAAAAATGTGATTTTTAATCTTTTTCTCTCTATTTTTGCAGGTCCATATTCCAATAGAGAAAAGGCCCAAAATCCCTTTAATTATCATGAATTAAAGGAGATTAATTCAAAGCCCAAAAGAGAGCCCAAGGTTGAGCCCAGGATCTGGAGAATTCAACGCGCCAGCTCAGACTTCCAGAAGGACCACGTGGCTAACAAACTCGTAACAAACGCGCAACAGAAATCTGGTACCCAACGGCCAAGATTCTGCCGCGTTTCCACGGCTTTTGCCGCGATTATGCGACAGTTACAGGGCCGTTGAGCCCGAGATTTTCTCCACCTGCCTGATTCTGGAGCCTTCTTCTCTGAGCCTATAAATAGACCACCAGGGCCTTCGCAAGGAGAAGAGGAGAGAGGAGAGATTAGAGATTAGATGCTTGCATTTTGTAGGATTTTCTCTAGGATTTTTGTAGTGCTCTAGATCTTCTTCCTCCCTAGAAATTCTGTAAAGAGAGAGTTTGTAAGAGAGAGAAAGCTTGTGTATACCAAGGTGTGACAACTTGTGAAGCAAGGATTGATCCATTCTCTTCTCTCTTCTCTTGCATTTTCTAGTTTACTTGCTTTCTTTAATTCTAGCTTTACTTTACTTGCACTTTAATTCATGTTTTGCTTTTCTTTTCTTATGGCTAGTAGCTAACTTTTCTAACATGAACTAGCTAACCACTAACCTTGCTAACTACTAACTCATGGGTGATTGCTATCTTTAATCTTGCAAGTTGTATGGTCTTCTCTTCTCCGATGGGTTACTTTCATTGCTTGGCAAGTTCTTGTTGTAATTCCATATGATTCATGTGTGCCTCATTTAGAGCCTTGTCTTTAGAACAAGTGCCTTGATGGAACATGGAGATGGATCACCAAACATATGCTATTGGTTGTACAACTTCTTTACTTCAATTAATGAATGTTGTATCTTCTTCCTTAGCATCCCTTGAGTGTCGCTCTTTTGATTCCATTATTGAAAGTCTATCTTGTAGGCCAATGACATCTATGAGTCTACAAGACAAGTCCAAGAGTGATCACCCGTCATCCAAGTGGGAAAGTAATTAGACCAACACGCAAGACAAATCTTTGCCGATGAATCAACATGAGGCACGCATTCACCATCACGGAGTTTAGTAAGATTTTAGCAAGGTAGTAAGGTTAGCTAGTCATGGTTTTTTTTTTCATCTTCAAATCTTCTACAAAGTTTTCATTCTTTTAGTTTTATTTCCAAGCAAATCTCCTTTTGATTTCTTTTCATTTTCCATCATGAACAAATCAACCAATTCTTTTACTTCTTTTTCCAATTCATTTTTATTCTTTTAAGACAAAGAAGAATCTTCGTTTTCTATCTTCACTACCAACCGTAACGATTCCATCGCAAGCTCTCCCTGAGAATCGACTCGGTATAGCCCATGCTATAACGGAGATTGGAAAGGATACATTAATCATATAAATACATTGTGGAGTGATCAAAGCACCTAAGGTTGACTCTAAACCTTATCTCTTTTACATAATATCTGTGCATAAACTACCACACTATCTTTTTTCCTTCAATCAAATTTTTGGCGCCGTTGCCGGGGAGAGCAACGGTTTTTGTTTTAAAGTGAGAAATTAAACGAATCTTCTTCTCTGTTGCAGGTTACAGGTGAAGAAACAGGAAAATTTGCATTGCAGTGTCATATAAGTTGCTCTGGGCATCTGCTCTTGAAAGCAGAAACCAGAAGCCCTCTGAATTGCCGCAATTCCACGGCAAGGAGGAGAGGACTTCTGACCAAATTTCTGCAGGGTTGCTTGCTCTGTAAAATACATTTGCTGCAATGCTTAAATTCTTGTATGCTTCACCATACTCCTGTTAATAATAATCAACAGTAAAAAGTGGTTGAAACGTTAAAAATTGATTAGATATTTGCATTTCTGGGCACGTGTCTTTTCAATTCATTTACTTTTACTGTTGAAGAATGCTGGAGCAAGGTACGTTTTGCATTGCATGTAGACTAGGAATCATCTCTTGCTTGATTTTCATGCTTTGAGTGAATCCTAGTTATATATCTTGTAAACTTGCACAATCCAGTTTTAAGGGCACTAACCCATAAATAAGATAAGGTGGGGGATTTCATTACCCTTTCCTTAGCCCAAAAACCACCATCCCAGCACTCACTAACCCAAGCCTAACTTAATAAAAAAAAGTAGACGTTGGCCCTAGGGACATCTCGGACTCACTTAGGAGATTATCCTAAGGGGAAAAGTGTTAGAAATTGACTTTTGAAAAATCAGTGTCTAGGAAAGGGATTGAGGGCCGAAAGCCCGAAGGTTGGTGGTTATTTAATTAAGGAACGTCTTTGACGGAAAACCTCCCATCAACCTTGCCCTGACCTGGCTGATTAGCTTGTGGTCAAAGTCTACACTAAACCTCCCGTGGACGGTCTAATCAGTTAGGAGTCGTCTAGGTCATAGGTCTACCCTAACTTAGGTTAGAATTTTTTTTTCTTTTTTTTTGTTTATTTGTTTGTTTCTTTTTGTTTGCATTTCATTGTGTGATATGGCTTATAATCACAATTCTTTCCATCCTAATAATAATCCATATTACACACCGACTTCATTTTCAGATATTACCAACCCGGCATACCATAACTTTGACCAACCTAGTGTGCCGGATTGGTCTTATCCGAATCAATATGACCCATACCCCCATCTAATAACTATAATTTCCATAATGATTTCAACTCTTCACCGAGTCAGTGGGGATTCACTTATCCCGAGCATAATTTCCAACCACCTTGTCCTCCTTCTCCACCCAGTCCACAATATTTTCATGATACATACTCAATTCCTCCAGTCCAAAATAAAGCACCATCAATTTTGGAAATGAGTATGCGTGAGTTCAAACACAAATCCCAAAATCTGATGGACTCACAATTTCACTATCACTTCCAAGACAACACTTCATCTTTTCATCAAAACAATGAATTCATCAATTATGGAAAGATGCTTGAAGCCATGACTCATGCTCAAAATGCTAGAAATAGTGACATAGATATGATGGTCGAATCTCTACGTTCTCACCGTTTGACCAGATCTGCTGTCACTAGCCACTCTGTTAAAGCTGATGAGTCATGTAGTTTTGGAAATCAAGATTCTATTTCAGCACGCCCATCTGAACTTGTCCAAACTTCAAATCCCATTGACATTTTGGCAAGTTTTCCTTTTCCTGAAATAGAACTTGAAAATGAATATGATCTTGAACCCCAACTTAGTGATTCAATTCTTCTTCCTGATTCAATAATGACTCCGGTATCTTTACCTGACTTCAATCTTTTCCCAGAATTGACATTGGATCTTGCCCAAATTCATAATGAAGTTGAATCACCCATCTTTGAGGATCATATTGAACTTGACCAATTATACACTTCTGAAGATACTATTGATAAATTGGCAAGTTTTCCATTTTTTGATATTGAACTCAATGAGATATGTGACCTAGATTCTCACAATCTCTTTACTTCTGAAGACCTATTCGCTGACAAGATCATGTCAACTCAGGGTCAGTTAACTGATTGTACACTTCCGGATGTTGACCTTAGTTTTGAAGAATTGTATGGCGATGAGCTAGAATTCCTTAATATTGGAAGTAAAGAGATATCACCCATATTAGGTCACATTCCATTGTTGGACAATACATGTGGACTGGAGTTTCAACTTCTTGACTTGGACCCAATTCCTGAACTCATTTCGACTCCTGAACCTTTACTTGACTTAAGTCACCTTCCTGAGTCGGTATTAGTTCCTGTCCTCCCTGAGTCCAAGTCAACCGTTCTATCATTTCATACTCCATTCTGGGACAAGGTGGTTGACAAAATTGACTCCGAAATTAGTTATGGAAAATGAAAATTAGATGGGGTTAAATACTTAATAAAAATCTTTCATGGATTTATCTTTTTAATGGGTTATATTCATGATATTTCTGGTGGGTTCCTCCGAACCCAAAGCAAAGATGATTGGGCCACCTTTCGTGGACCAATCAGACCGCCACCGGAACCACCACCTTGAGGTATATTTTTCCTTCCCTCTCTATTTGTTTCATGCATACATATATCACGATGCATTGAGGACAATTCATGAGATAAGTGTGGGGGAGGGTTTACTAACTTAGAGTTTTTAGATTTTCTTTCTTTTACACTTCTTTTAGAAATTTAAAAAAAAAACTTTTTGAAATAAGAGACAAAAGTTTTGATCTATTTTTAAGAAAATTAAGATGATCTTAGAAATTAAGAAAACCTTAATTATGACATCTTAAACCTAGTTGAAATAATGGATCATGTTTAAAATTATAGGCTAAGTAAGAAAAATTGAGGAGATATTTTTATCTTGAATTTTTTGCCTTAGATAGTATGCACTTCACACTTACACATTTTTGGGATGGAAACAAAGACCAAAAAGGCCATATAAAAAAAATGAAAAAATATATAAATAAAACATCACTTATTAAGCTGGATAATTGTGCCTCAAGAAGCATGGTTATTCACGCCTAACGGTGATTAAAAGAATAATCCCCCTTAGTTTTGTGGCCTTTTTCACTCGAGTCCTTAAACCCGAGGGATGTTTTCACATCTGGTGCCCTAAGACCGACTGGTTTAGGAGTCATCGGTTATAGGCTCGTTACATGGGTGAACTAGAAAGCCTAAACTAAGGGAAGAAAAATATATATATATATAAATAAATAATAAATGGCTTTATGGTTAGAGTTGAAATCCCAGAAATCTTCACTATCACAATGTGCATATTATCTAGGTTTTATGAAAGATAAAGTATTCAATCCAATTTTGAATTCTTACCTTAATTGAAGACAAGATCCTGCATAGAGACTAAGTTTAAGGAAGAATGGTTATAGGTGGACTTAAGACCTTAGATCACTTATACTTTTGCAAAAATAGTTCGAAAACTTGTCTCTCTTTCAAAATGAATTTTCAACACACTAACATTTGTTTTCTTTCTTTATGGATTTTGTGGGTGTAATCCGCTAAAAACCCTCAGGAGACAACACTCCTCCTCAAGGGTAACCTAGAGGTTTAACGGCTTGTTGCACGTGCTCAGTGCAATCGCGTCACCTGCGAAAGTGGTGTAATAAAATTGGTAGTATAGTTTTTCTTTTCTTATTTTGCTCGGGACGAGCAAAAGAATAAGTGTGGGGGTGTGATTGTTATTCAATTTTGCATATTTTACCACATCTATACCATGCATATTGCAAATAAAAATGTGATTTTTAATCCTTTTCTCTCTATTTTTGCAGGTCCATATTCCAATAGAGAAAAGGCCCAAAATCCATTTAATTATCATGAATTAAAGGAGATTAATTCAAAGCCCAAAAGAGAGCCCAAGGTTGAGCCCAGGATCTGGAGAATTCTACGCTCCAGCTCAGACTTCCAGAAGGACCACGTGGCTAACAAACTCGTAACAAACGCGCAACAGAAATCTGGTACCCAACGGCCAAGATTCTACCGCGTTTCCACGGCTTTTGCCGCGATTCTGCGGCAGTTACAGGGCCGTTGAGCCCGAGATTTTCTCCACCTGCCTGATTCTGGAGCCTTCTTCTCTGAGCCTATAAATAGACCACCAGGGCCTTCGCAAGGAGAAGAGGAGAGAGGAGAGATTAGAGATTAGATGCTTGCATTTTGTAGGATTTTCTCTAGGATTTTTGTAGTGCTCTAGATCTTCTTCCTTCCTAGAAATTCTGTAAAGAGAGAGTTTGTAAGAGAGAGAAAGCTTGTGTATACCAAGGTGTGACAACTTGTGAAGCAAGGATTGATCCATTCTCTTCTCTCTTCCTTGCATTTTCTAGTTTACTTGCTTTCTTTAATTCTAGCTTTACTTTACTTGCACTTTAATTCATGCTTTGCTTTTCTTTTCTTATGGCTAGTAGCTAACTTTTCTAACATGAACCAGCTAACCACTAACCTTGCTAACTACTAACTCATGGGTGATTGCTATCTTTAATCTTGCAAGTTGTATGGTCTTCTCTTCTCCGATGGGTTACTTTCATTGCTTGGCAAGTTCTTGTTGTAATTCCATATGATTCATGTGTGCCTCATTTAGAGCCTTGTCTTTAGAACAAGTGCCTTGATGGAACATAGAGATGGATCACCAAACATATGCCATTGGTTGTACAACTTCTTTACTTCAATTAATGAATGTTGTATCTTCTTCCTTATCATCCCTTGAGTGTCGCTCTTTTGATTCCATTATTGAAAGTCTATCTTGTAGGCCAATGACATCTATGAGTCTACAAGACAAGTCCAAGAGTGATCACCCGTCATCCAAGTGGGAAAGTAATTAGACCAACACGCAAGACAAATCTTTGCCGATGAATCAACATGAGGCACGCATTCACCATCACGGAGTTTAGTAAGTTTTTAGCAAGGTAGTAAGGTTAGCTAGTCATGGTTTTTTTTTTCATCTTCAAATCTTCTACAAAGTTTTCATTCTTTTAGTTTTATTTCCAAGCAAATCTCCTTTTGATTTCTTTTTATTTTCCATCATGAACAAATCAACCAATTCTTTTACTTCTTTTTCCAATTCATTTTTATTCTTTTAAGGCAAAGAAGAATCTTCGTTTTCTATCTTCACTACCAACCGTAACGCTTCCATCGCAAGCTCTCCCTGAGAACCGACTCGGTATAGCCCATGCTATAAAGGAGATTGGAAAGGATACATTAATCATATAAATACATTGTGGAGTGATCAAAGCACCTAAGGTTGACTCTAAACCTTATCTCTTTTACATAATATCTGTGCATAAACTACCACACTATCTTTTTTCCTTCAATCACGACACCCTCTCTCTCTTCATTCAAACTCCACAAAACTTCTCTCTCTCCTTTTTGCTGCCAATCAAAATAGCAGCAGCAGCCAAAACAACAACAGCGGCAGCAGCCAAAACAGCAGCAGCAGCCCAAAAATAGCCCATTTTCTGCAGCCATACACACACTCTCTCTCCCTCTCATTCCCTCACAAAACTTCCCTTACTTCCTTTATACGAGAAAAGGGCTTCCTTTACCTATTTTTCCTCCTCCAAAGACCAATAGAACAAGGTATAGTGGTGATCTACCATCACCATAAAAAGGAAATCCTTGAAGATAAGGTTGATCTAGGACTTGCGAGTTAGGAGGGCGATATTAGTTAAAATGTAAGCAAAACTTTAAGATTTCTACCCCTCTTATACTTTTTTAACTAAAAACTAATTATGATATTATTGTGGACTTGTAGACTCCAATATAGCGGGAGACCAAGCTTGATAAGGAAATACTCTCTTCAATGGTGAGTAGAACATCCGAACCCTAGTAAAATAGTAGGAGTGTAAAGCTTGAAATAAAGGGGAATTTCTAAGTTATAAATGAACATGAAATTGAAGGATAATTCATGCGTATAAATTATAGATTTTATGTGCACATAATCTTTGCAATCATGTAGTAGTTATGTGCATGTATGATTAACATTGTATATGATTATGTGTATACATAGTAGTCCACCACATGCTTTTGAGAGAAATAGTTCTATAGATAAATATGATACTTGATGCTATGCATATATTTATGGCTACACATATATTAAGATAACACGATATGTTGGTTATCTTGAAAAGACTTGCATATTGATAATTTAGCTAGTAGTTACTGATGCATGTTAATGACTTCTATGATTTTGACATGTTGTAAAGTAGAAACTATGAAATTATTATGTTGTCATTGCTCTATAGGTCCATGCATGTTGTTATTACATGAAGAATGTGATTATTGCATATTTGGAGGAAGAGACCAGGTTGAACCAGAGGTGACCGAAGGGGAGAATGTACTATAATGTATAGGAGGAAGGGACCGGGTTGAACCGGTGGTGATCGAAGGGGGGATTATTGCGTTGAATAACATATAGGAGGAAAGGACCGGGCTAAACCGGAGGAGACAGAAGGGGGAGCCCACTGTTATGATTAACAAGTATGTTAATATGGTTAAGATAGAAATTACATGTTGAAATTATATATAAATCTTAAAACTAGACTCTGTAATAGTCGACGTCCAGGCATTTTCAACAGGGTTAGTCGACTAGCCCTTGGGGCTAAGTCGACTATAGATGGGAAAAATTGATATTTAAGTCTCGGGACAACAACCTTAGTCGACCATATATAATAGGTTAGTCGACTAGCCTCAGTTACAGGAAATAAACAGAGAGTAGACATCTTTTTTTGGCCATGATTAGTCGACTATAGATGGTGAATAGTCGACTAGAGTCTATAGTTGTCGACTACACCAGAAAGGGTAGTCAACTAGAATTGGTTAAGTGACGAACAGAGAGCACCTATGTTTTTAATCCAGAATTTGTTGACGACAGTTTAATTGTAAGTCGACTATTACCAAGTATAGTCGACTATACCAGATAGATTAGTCGACTAGGTAAGTTATTGGCAGCCAACAAAGAGTTAACACCTTTAATAAGAATAGACTCCAGTCGACTATAGCTTCTATATAAGTCGACTTAAGGTGTAATTAGTCGACTATAGGTATGAGTAAGTCGACTAATCAGGACCTGTTATTGTGTTTTGGTCAGGACTTCAGTAAATACCCAGAAATTTGTAAAAATGGTATAAAAATACAATTGCTAACCTGATGATAAATTTCAAATAGACCTACATAATGGGCATGCATAGAATACTGTTTTACTCACTGAGCTGTCGAGCTTACTCAGTTTTTACTATCACCTTCAGGTTTGGACAAAGGTAAGGGACCCGCTTAATGGCAATACATGCGGGATAGATGTCAACGGAGACATTTTCACCTTTTAACATGTTCTTGTAATATGTATATTGTTTTAGAAAACTATGCAAAATTTCTATTTTGATGTTGCCATGAACTTGTAAATATTAAAATGCTTGGTGCTAGACTCGAATCCTATAGAATATTGTGGAATAGTAATGTATTGGACTATGTTTTCTTATGAGTTGTCAGATCAATATTTTGAAAAATGCCAAATCATGTTAAGATCATACATGCTATCAAAGTGGATAATGATGTAAAATATAGATGACTCTGATGTTAGCTGAATTGAACTATTATATCGTGATGGGTCTCACGCTTGGATAAATCTGTGATGATTGTAATCTGAATGGAAATTATTAGCTGGGACCGTTACAGTTGGTATCAAAGCTAAGGTTTATAGGTAGAAGGAGAAGGTTAAGTCAGAGTTAGGGGGCAATAGAATTGTTAGGCTTATATGTATGGATATGTGATTGTAGTTAGGAAGTGAGTATTATGTGACAGAGTAACCGTGAGTCAAGCGGTAATTGATTATTTCCTCGCATCAGAATCGGGGTGCCCGCACATTCCGATTCGGGTGAGTTGGCCGAAGGTGCGGGCTCTCAGTAACAGCTTCTAGTGGTATGGGACACTGGGACGAGGGAATGCATTAAATTATGTATTGAACCTATGTTATTCTAAAACATGAGACTTACGGGTAGACTAAGGATAAGTGTAAGTGCAAGTGTGTGTATATATATATTGCTTCTTTCTTATTATAGCAGTATATTGAGAGTATTTTATGGGAATGAGATTGATATGACTCTTTGTTTGCATGTAGATAGGGGACTCTGACATATATTGGCCAGTCTCTAGCCCGGGTAGTTCGAGTGTGAGTTAGGCAGCAGGTTCTATGGATTGGGATTACGAGTCTGATGAGATTGACCCAGAGGACATATTTGCAGCCCCAGACCACATAGACTATTAGGAGGTTGAGTTTCAGGTGTCTAATGAGCCTGAACTAACCATTGATGATACAGAGAGTTCAGTTGGGGATTCACTTGATGTAGTGGAGATGGAGGATACTAGTACAATAAAGGAAGAGACCCGAAGAGGATTCACTTATGGAGGTGTCTCTTGGGATGAAACATGGGAAGACGACATGGACCTCTATGATGATCTGGATGACTGGTGCTACACAGGAGATGAATTATTGGGGGAAGACTCTGAGGAAGAAATGGATGATAGTGAGGATAATAGCAGTACTAGCGGGGACTTGAGTAGGGAGACTTTACCCTATGAAGGATGAACCTATGAACAATTACTTTTGATATGTATATGTACGTGTAAGCCTAGTGTGCTAGTTGATAGATATCTTAAGAGTTTGTTGTATATGCCCTGGCACATCTTATATGCATGCACATGGGTTAGTTTGGATATCCAAAGGGTAGATATATCAGTGTAATATCTTTATATCCGTTTTGGGATGTACATATAAATATATATATATATATATATATATATATATATATATATATATATATATATATATATATATATATATATATATATATATATATATATATATATATATATATATATAGCAAGTTGTTGTTTGCAAAGTGATAATGAGTATTGTATTAGAGTGATTGCATGACACTAAAGTTTTATCTAAAATTGTTTCCATATATGTAAGGTATGTTGACTAGACATCCCTATCTTATAGGAAGGACGCATGGATCTCAATCAACTACCACCCAATGAGTCTTTATCGCTCGGTGTGTCACACTATAGTGTGATGGGAGTGCACACCCCATAGACAACAATGAAGATTCTAAAGTCCAGATATGACGTCATGGAACTCCAGGGGCGATACCGGAGTGGCTCACTCAGTTAATGACAAGAGCAAATAATAAAACTCCCACCGAGCATTAGAACAATTTCAGAAAATGAAACCGCCTTTATTTGAAGGGGAGGTGGATCCCTTACAAGCTGAAGCATGACTTCTCCAGATAGAGAAGATCCTAGATGTAATGAACTGCACCGATGAGCAGAGAGTATCTTTCTTTCCTTTATGTTTCAAAAGGAAGCAGAACATTGGTGGAGGGCGGTAAAGAATAGTGTGAAAAGTACAAGAGAATCAATCACCTGGGAATTTTTAGTGAATAAATTCAGTAAAAATTATATCCTAAAGACAGCCAGAGACAAGATGGCATCAGAATTCTTAGAATTACGACAAGGCCTGATGAATGTGTCCCAATATGACCAGAAGTTTGCCCAATTATCTAGGTATGCTGATGCCTTGGTGAAGGGCCTGAGATTAGAAATTCGAGGCAGATTGATTCCTCTACAACTGAAGAATTATCTCCAAGCTGTGGAAAGAGCCTTGGAGGTAGAAATGGATATGCAAGAGGGTCATGAAGGCTGGGTGAAGGAAATTCCTAACTCAAAGCGCCCCCGATGTCAAGGACCATCAATGACGGTGGCATCAGGATCCACAATAGCAAGGGATTTGGATTTAATGCCACTCTTCAAAGAGGAGGATGGCCCAGAGGCAAAGGAACATGGTTAAGAAACAAAGACACTTTCTCGAAAGTATAGGCTACCTCTGTGTCCAACCCAAGAATCTCGGAGGCCCCTTGGTGCCAGAAGTGCAGAGCAAACCATTTTGGAAACTGCCTCCAAGATAGGGCTTGCTATAATTGTGGAGGAGTAGGGCATTTAAAGAAAAATTGCCTGACGAGGCGCGGAAGCCAAGAGCAGAGTAGGGAAAGTGGGAGGCCAACTACGAGAATGGACCCTCCTAGGGGGCCTACCAGTAATTTTATACTGCCCAGTAATGCTCCACGACCTACTGTAACTCAATCATCCGTCCAACAGCCACATGTTCAAGGAAGAACTTTTACATTAACCCATCGAGAAGCAATGGCCTCAAATGCAGTAGTGAAGGTATGATCTCCTTATCAGGACATATTGCCCATGCATTGTTTGATCCTGCAGCTACTCATTCATTCATATCTATTGCTTTTACTTATAAATTGAATCAAATATCAGAACCCCTAGGAATTCAATTGGTTGTATCCACACCCATATGGGTAAATATAATAGCTAGCACTAGATATATGAATTGTGAAGTAATGATTGGGGAGATATATCTATTGATTTGATTAAGCTGGGTGAGATGGAGTTTGATGCAATACTAGGAATGGACTGGTTGTCCGCTTGTGGTGCCCATGTGGATTGTAATAGGAAGAGGATCATCTTTAAAATGAGAGGAGCCCTGGAGTTTATTTTTGTAGGGGTAAAAGTTAGTCACGATAAACCCTACATATCGGCCATTAAAGCCACCAAGTTAATTAGACAGGGATGTCAAGGATTTCTGGCTTCAGTCTTGGATACCGCTAGAACTGATATCAAAATTGAGACTATTCTAGTTGTGAATGAGTTTCCTGATGTATTCCCAGAAGATTTACCAGGCTTGCCCCCAGATCGGGATGTAGAATTTGCTATAAATGTGATGCTCGGTACTGCCCCAATTTCTAAGGCACCATATCGTATGGCCCCTGCAAAAATGAAGAAATTTAAAACTTAACTACAGGAATTATTAGATAAAGGTTTCATCTGACCAAGTGTATCTCCCTGGGGAGCACCAGTACTATTTGTTAAGAAGGATGGGAGTTTGAGATTATAAGTTGACTACCGGGAATTGAATAAGGCCACTATCAAAAATAGGTACCCTCTTCCTCAGATTGATGATTTATTTGTTCAATTATAAGGGTCTTGTGTATTTTCTAAGATAGACCTTAAATCAGGGTATCAACAGTTAAAGGTCAAGCAGAAGATGTGTCTAAATCAGCTTTTAGGACAAGATATGGACATTTTGAATTCCTAATCATGCCTTTTGGACTCATTAATGCCCCAGTAGCATTTATAGACCTAATGAATCGAGTGTTCCAACCATATCTTGATGAGTTTGTGGTGTTATTTATCGATGATATTTTGATCTATTCAAAGAGTAGGGAAGATCATGAGAATCATCTAAAAATTATCTTCCAATTCTTGAGGGAGAAGCAACTTTATGCAAAATTGAAGAAATGTGAATTTTGGTTGGAACAAGTAGGGTTTCCTGACCATATTATATCCAAGGAGGGAATATCTATAAATCTAATGAAAATTAAAGCAATCAAGGACTGGCCTAGACCCACAAATGTTACTGAAGTTCGAAGTTTCTTGGGGTTAGCTGGATACTACAAAAGATTTATAGAGAGATTCTCTCTAATTGTGGCACCATTGACACAACTAGAAAGAATAAGAAGTTTATACGAGGAGAAGAACAAGATAAGAGCTTCCTTGAAGTTAAGACGAAGCAAACATCTGCTCCTGTTCTAATTGTACCTTCAAGAACTGAAGGATTTGCCATCTATAGTGATGCGTCAAAATTGGGACAGGGATGTGTGTTAATACAACATGGGAGAGTTATTGCCTATGCATCCTGACAATTGAAAATTCATGAAAGAGATTACCCCACTCATGATTTGAATTTAGCCGCTGTGATTTTTGCTTTGAAGATCTGGCGACACTACTTGTATGGAGTGTCATGTGAAATTTTTACTGATCATAAAAGTTTGAGGTACATTTGCACACAAAAAGAACTGAATATGGGACAGAGGAGATGGCTAGAATTAATGAAGGACTATGATATTACTATCCAATACCACCTTGGGAAGGCTAATGTGGTGGCTGATGCCTTGAGTCAGAAATCAGGAGGAACAGTGGCCACTCTGATAACTCGCCAAGTAAGAATATTAAGGGATCTAGAGAAAATACAAATAGAGGTACGAGTCATTGATTCTTCCAATACTAAGTATCAACTGAATCAAGTAGGCATTCAATTTGATCTATATGACAAAATTAAAGAGGCCTAACAAAGAGATACTCAAATAAGGAAAGTTATGAAGAAAGTACAGGAAGGAGAACTCAAGGAGTTTTGAATAGAAGATGATGTACTGAGATTTAGACACAGATTATGTGTGCCGGATGTATTAGAGATCAAAGAAGAAATAATGCAGGAGGCTCATTGTACACCGTATACAACTCATCCAGGAAGTACAAAAATGTATCAGGATCTGCGTCATAACTTCTGGTGGGATGGAATGAAAATGGATATTTCTAATTTTGTCCACAAGTGTTTAGTCTGTTAGCAAGTAAAAGCAGAACATAAGAAGCCCCTAGGATTGCTAGTACCATTACAATTCCTGAATGGAAATGGTGTCAAATTGCTATGGACTTTGTTACTGGACTTCCTCGGACATCCCAAGGACTAGGTACAGTCCGGGCAGTGGTAGACAGACTTACTAAGTCTGCCCATTTTCTGCCTATTCGGATCAATTATTCAATGGAAAGACTGGCTCGAGTATATATCGAGAAATAGTTAAATTACATGGAGTGCCTGAGTCTATTGTATCAGATCGGGATCCTAGATTTCAATCTAGATTTTAGAGGAGTCTATCCGCAGCCATGGGCACTAAATTGCAACTCTATACAGCAGCACACACCCCAAACAGATGGACAGTCAGAGAGGACCATTCAAATATTGGAAGATATGTTGAGAACTTGTGTATTAGATTTTGGGGGAAGTTGGGACAACTATTTACCCTTAGCGGACTTTGCTTATAATAATAGTTATCAGTCCACCGTTGGTATGCCTCCGTTTGAAGCATTGTATGGTAGAAAATGTAGATTACCAATCTGTTGTGAAGAAGTTGAGGATAGAAGGATATCTAGCCCTGACCTAATTCAAGAAGCTACTGAGAAGATCAAGTTGATTAAGAAAAGGATGAAAGCAGCCCAGAGCAAGCAGAAAGCTTATGCAGACAATTGCCGCAGACTACTGGAATTTTAGGTGGGAGATAAAATTTTCCCAAAGGTATCTCCAATGAAGGGAGTAAGATGCACTGGCAGTAAGAACAAATTAGCTCTTAGATATGTTGGACCATTCAAAATATTGGATAGAATTGGACAGTTTACTTATCGTTTAGCCTTACCTTCGGCTTTGGAGAGGATGCACAATGTATTTCATGTCTCTCAGCTGAGGAAGTATGTACCTGATCGAGATCACATAGTCTCCTATGGACCATTGCAAATACAACAAGATATGTCATACACGGAAGAGCCAATGCAAATCCTAGATCGCAAGGAGAAACAATTAAGAAGCAAAAATATTCCTTTGGTAAAGGTTTTATGAAGGAATCAAAAGATAGAAGAAGCAACTTGGGAACTGGAATAGGAGATACGGAAGGACTATCCACATTTGTTCCAAGGTACATTAAGTTTCGAGGATAAAACTTATATAAGGAGGGTAGAATGTAACACTTGCCTTAAACTAATCAATAAAATGCTTTAGGGAGGTGATGTGGACACAAGTATTCATGTAATATACTTAAACTATACACCATACTATACACATTAGTATGTATGTATGTATATGAAATGAAATACACCCACATGCATGTTTACTTTACTACCATACCCCCACCATGCTTGTGGGTACTAGTACCACATGAAGGGGGGAGGGATGGAACCTTACCTATAGGTGTAAGATATAGGTGTAGAGGGATGGTGTTAGGGGGGCGCTTGTCATGATATTATTGAGGAGATTGCAGTATAAATAGGAGGGGGATGAAGAGAACAATCTCATTTAGCTCTCTCTCTCTTCATTGTAACTTCACAAAACTCCTCTCTTTCCTTTTTACTGCCAGCCAAAACAACAGCAGCAGCAACAACCCAAAAATAGCCCATTTTCTGTGGCCATACACACTCTCTCTCCCTCTCATTCCCTAACAAAACTTGCCTTACTTCCTTTATACGAGAAAAGGGCTTTCTTTACCTATTTTCCCTCCTCCAAAAACTAATAGAATAAGGTATAGTGGTGATCTAACATCACCATAAAAAGGAAATCCTTGAAGATAAGGTTGATCTAGGACTTGCGAGTTAGGAGGGCGATATTGGTTGAAAGATAAGCAAAACTTTAATATTTCTACCCCTCTTATGCTCTTTTAACTAAGAACTAATTATGATATTATTGTGGACTTGTAGACTCTAATATAGAGGGAGACCAAGATTGATAAGGAAATACTTTCTTCAAGGGTGAGTAGAACATCCGAACCCTAGTAAAATAGTAGGAGTGTAAAGCTTGAAAAAAGGGGGAATTTCTAAGTTATAAATGAACATGAAATTGAAGGATAATTCATGCGTATAAATTATAGATTTTATGTGAACATAATCTTTGCAGTCATGTAGTAGTTATGTTCATGTATGTTTAACATTATATATGATTGTGTGTTTACATGGTAGTTTACCACATGCTTTTGAGAGAAATAGTTCTATGAATAAATATGATACTTGATGCTATGCATATATTTATGTCTACGCATATATTAAGATAACATGATATGTTGGTTATCTTGAAAAGACTTGCATATTGATAATTTAGCCAGTAGTTACTCATGCATGTTAATGACTTCCATGATATTGACATGTTGTAAAGTAGAAACTATGAAATTATTATATTGTCATTGCTCTATGAGTCCTTGCATGTTGTTATTACACGAAGGACGTGATTATTGCATATTTGGAGGAAGAGACTGGGTTGAGCTGGAGGTGACCGAAGGGGAGAATATGTGGTAATGTATAGGAGGAAGGGACCGGGTTGAACTGGTGGTGATCTAAAGGGGAATTATTGCGTTGAATAACGTATAGGAGGAAGGGATCGGGTTAAGCTGGAGGAGACCGAAGGGGGAGCCCAATGTTATGATTAACAAGTATGTTAATGTGGTTAAGAT
This sequence comes from Agave tequilana, assembly GCA_038442645.1. NCBI lineage: Eukaryota > Viridiplantae > Streptophyta > Magnoliopsida > Asparagales > Asparagaceae > Agave > Agave tequilana. The sequence continues at coordinate 152,722 of JAVJIF010008786.1, forward strand.
AGAAATTACATGTTGAAATTATATATAAATCTTAAAACTAGACTCTGTAATAGTCGACTTATCCAGGCATTTTCAACAGGGTTAGTCGACTAACCCTTGGGGCTAAGTCAACTATAGATGGGAAAATTGATATGTAAGTCTCGAGACAACAACCTTAGTCTACCATATATAATAGGTTAGTCGACTAACCTCAGTTACAGGAAATAAATATAGAGTAGACATCTTCTTTTGGCCATGATTAGTCGACTATAGATGGTGAATAGTCGACTAGAGTCTATAGTAGTCGACTACACCAGAAAGGGTAGTCGACTAGAATTGGTTAAGTGACAAACAGAGAGCACCTATGTTTTTGATCCAGAATTAGTCAACTACAATTTAATTGTAAGTCGACTATTACCAAGTATAGTTGACTATACCAGATAGATTAGTCGACTAGGTAAGTTATAGGTAGCCAACAGAGAGTTAACACCTTTAATAAGAAGAGACCCCAGTCGACTATAGCTTCTGTATAAGTCAACTTAAAGTGTAATTAGTCGACTATAGGTATGAGTAAGTCAAATCAGGACCTGTTACTGTGTTTTGGCCAGGACTTCAGTAAATACCCAGAAATGTGTAAAAATGGTATAAAAATATAATTGCTAACATAATGATAAATTCCAAATAGACCTATATAATGGGCATGCATACAAATACTATTTTACTCACTGAGCTGTCGAGCTCACTCTGTTTTTACTATCACCTTCAGGTTTGGACAAAGGCAAGGGACCCTTTTAGTGGCAATACATGCGGGATAAATGTCAACAGAGACATTTTCACCTTTTCGCATGTTCTTGTGATATGTATATTGTTTTAGAAAACTATGCAAAATTTCTATTTGGATATTGCTATGAAATTGTAAATATTAAAATGCTTGGTACTAGACTCAAATCCTGTAGAATATTGTAGAATAGTAATGTATTAGACTATGTTTTCTTATGAGTAGTCGGATCAATGTTTTGAAAAATGCCAATCATGTTAAGATCATACATGCTATCAAAGTGGATAATGATGTAAAGTATAGATGAGTCTGATGTTAGCCGAAATGAAGTATTATATCATGATGGGTCCCACGCTTGGATAATCTATGATGATTGTAATCTGAATGAAAATTATTAACTGGGACCGTTACAATGACTGTTATGTCTTGGTTACAATAAAGAGGGATATTCTATCTTGGACAAAATTTGCAAGAATTGCTTGTTATAATTGCCACTATCTTGTAAGCTTTGATTTCAGGTCATTAGTAATGAGTAAAAAATAACAAATAGAAAATATATATCATAACCATTTGTTTCTTCTGAATAGATGGCATGACCATATAGAAATACCATTGGGTCAACTAGTGTAGAAATCATTCAGCCTGTATGTCAAAAACCATGACAGACAAACGGAATACAAGAAATGCAATCAAAAACATAGAAATGAATTTTCTCAAACTTCCTACACTAGCATTAAGCTATATATGTCAAAAAAAAAGCTTCATTGGAATTAAACTGAGCGAAAAGCTATATAAATAAAATCAGCTAATAGAAAGAAATCTAAGAGGCTTGAAATGTTACCGGATCTTGCAGGATTAGCATATGCTCAGCACAAACATAAGATGAGCAGAAGGCGAAGGACGACATGGGAGTAGCACATCCATCACACTCCCATTAATCAAATCGAATACACTCCATGGCATCGGCTCTTCTTTAGATGGATCTATAAAATAGATGCAGTTCCCTTTGACTCCAACATCAGCTGCTAACAGAGAAGCAGCAAAATTTCGATAAATGAACAGCACTCAATCTCCAAGGCTTTCCACCCTCACCCACCTCTTCCTCTCAGAAAAATCAGCCTCAAACACTTGGAACCCTGCGAGTCCGTGGGTGGTGTGAGTCGGGTCGAACTCGAAGAACTCCACAACCAGCAATAGCTTCCCATTAGATTCCGCCAAAAAGAGTTCCATCCTGTCCTCCACGTCATCCTCCCATCTGTTCCCGAGCACCGACAGCTGGCTCTGGTCCATCTCCAAGAACTGCATCGTGGGCTTGCCGGGGAGAGGATCGATGATGATGAGACCCTTGCTCAAATAAATGCAGTAAAACTTCCCCCTCCAAAAGATCAAACTGATCACGGACACAGGGACGTAGTCCCATCCCATTTTATTGTCGGGGAACGGCAGCCGGTACCAGTCGTAATGGTCGGTCCCCTACCGGAACAACCAGAACCTCTTCCCCCACTTGTCGATTGTGAGGAGGAGCACGGAGGAACCGCCGCCGGAAGGGGCGAAAACGGTGGCCTTACAGTCAAACTACAAGGCCCCACCGATCCATGGGGTTTCCATTTGGGCGCCGGAGACGGGATTCATAAGGGTGAAAGCGTAGCTGCGAGGAGTCCAGTACGGGCAGTCGTCGAACAGCAACCAGCCATTGGGGAAAGAGAAGGAACAAGATGGTATTTTCTCTATCTCCCTTGATGTTCTTCTCTGGTCCTCGAGATAGCCGGGTGTGAGGGGGACTCTAAGGCGATGGGTTCGCTACTCGAAGGGGCTGAGGCAAAGCACAAAATCTTGTTCTGGCCTGTCGGAGACGAACCATGGGAGGTTGATCATCGGAGGCGGCATCGGAGCGTGGAGGCGGCGGTGGGCGGTTTGGATGGAGAGCCAATTCGGGCAGACTGCGCCAAATCGAATGTAATTGGAGAGCGGGAGGCGCTTCAAGATGTTCTCAGTTAGAGGATTCGGGAAATCGAGCCATGGTGGAGTGTTTAGGGTTAAAGATTCCATTTTTGAAGGCAAAGAGGAAGAAGAGGTCTCATTGTTGCTCGCCATCGCTCTGCTCACAGTTTAGGTTTGGAGCTTAGGGTTTGGGTCAAGACAAAAAACAATAAGAAAAGAGATCAGAATATTTTTGGGGGCTGCATCAGCCGCCCGGAGGCCCCGCCCGTTGGTGGGGCCCAGCTGCTGACTAAAATGATCCCATGCATCTGTCACGTTCTGCGTGCTGTCATTTGTACCCGAAGAAGACACAAAGGCCACGTTACACACCCGCTAAATATCTGCATTTTTCACATTCCTCTAATAAATGCGGATGCCTGCAAATTTTTACATTTAAATCAAAGTAAAATAATGAAAATTCATATAAATCACATGGAATGTGGTCCAAGGGTATCTAGGAATTCAAATATTTTATATTATAGGTTGATTTTTCAGAATTTACAATCTTAAAGTTCTTTGCACAGACAAGTTTTTTGTCTTTCTAAATACTATATATTCACTAATCAGCTGACTCGCAATCAAGGAGAAAAATAATTCATTGTATTGCAGTGTCCTTTTCTAAAATCAATTTGGCAAGTGGCATGATACAAAAAGAACACAAAGCGGGTAGAATTTATTAGATTCACGAGCCTTCTTTGCACAGACAAATTTTTAGTCTTTCTAAATACTATATATTCACTAATCCTCCGACGCCCAATCAAGGAGAAAAATAATTCATTGTATTGTGGTGCTCTTTTTTAAAGCCAATTTGGCAAGAGGCATGATAGAAAAAGAACACAAAGCAGGTACAATTTATTAGATTCACGTGCCTTCTTTGCACAGAGAAGTTTTTTGTCTTTCTAAATACTATATATTCACTAATCCTCCGACTCGCAATGAAGGAGAAAAATAATTCATTGTATTGCATTGCTCTTTTTTAAAACCAATTTGGCAAGAGGCATGATAGAAAAAGAACACAAAGCGGGTACAATTTATTAGATTCACATGCCTTCTTTGCACAGACAAATTTTTTGTCTTTCTAAATACTATATATTCACTAATCCTCTGACTCACAATTAAGGAAAAAAATAATTCATTGTATTGCAGTGCTCTTTTTTAAAACCAATTTGGCAAGAGGCATGATAGAAAAAGAACATAAAGCGGGTACAATTTATCAGATTCACATGCCTTCATTGCACAGAGAAGTTTTTTGTCTTTCTAAATACTATATATTCACTAATCCTCCGACTCGCAATTAAGGAGAAAAATAATTCATTGTATTACAGTGGACTTTTTTAAAACCAATTTGGCAAGAGGCACGATAGAAAAAGAACATCAAGCGGGTACAATTTATTAGATTCACGTGCCTTTTTTGCACAGACAAGTTTTTTGTCATTCTAAATACTATATATTCACTAATCTGCCGACTCGCAATCAAGGAGGAAAAAAATTCATTGTATTGCAGTGACCTTTTTTAAAACCAATTTGGTAAGGGGCATGATAGAAAAAAACACAAAGCGGGTACAATTTATTAGATTCACGTGCCTTCTTTGCACAGACAAGTTTTTTGTCTTTCTAGATACTATATATTCACTAGCCCGCCGACTCGCAATCAAGGAGGAAAAAAATTCATTGTATTGCAGTGCCCTTTTTAAAATCAATTTGGCAAGAGGCATGATAGAAAAAGAACGCAAAGCGGGTACAATTTATTAGATTCACGTGCCTTTTTTGTACAGACAAGTTTTTGTCTTTCTAAATACTATATATTCACTAGTCCGCCGCCTCGCAATCATGGAGGAAAAAAATTCATTGTATTGCAATGACCTTTTTTAAAACCAATTTGATAAGAGGCATGATAGAAAAAGAACACAAAGCGGGTACAATTTATTAGATTCACGTGCCTTCTTCGCACAGACAAGTTTTTTGTCTTTCGAAATACTATATATTCACGAATCTGCCAACTCGCAATCAAGGATGAAAAAAATTTATTGTATTGCAGTGCCCTTTTTTAAAACCAATTTGGCACGAGGCATGATAGAAAAAGAACATAAAGCAGGTACAATTTATTAGATTCACATGCCTTCTTTGTGCAGACAAGTTTTTTGTCTTTCTAAATACTATATATTTACTAATCTTCGCAGTCAAGGAGAAAAAAATTCATTGTATTGTAGTACCCTTTTTTAAAACCAATTTGGCAAGAGGCATGATAGAAAAAGAACACAAAGCGGGTACAATTTATTAGATTCACGTGCCCTCACGTGGTAGCCTTATCTTAAAAAAAAAAAAATTCGTGTCGACCTATTATTTTCTTGATCGATTATTTTCATGATCGATAAAGAACAGAAGTAATGCATTTAACACTGTCGATGTTTGTACCAGACATTCTCACCAAGCTGGTTCTTGATTTTAAGAACTCGGGATCCATTCACGGCGTGGCCACAAATACGACTCTCAGAGGGATTTTGATTTTGCAATAAACAATGATGCACTATTATTCAGAAGAAGCGATGGTGCTCCAATGGATGCATTGGTGTTTCAAGTTTTGGTCCGGTCTGAATATCAATTTCCACAAGGGTAAGTGTCTATTATGGACTTTGGACGGAAGGCTTACCATGCCCTCCTCTCGGCTTTCCTATCTATGTTGTATCTATGTTTGATGTCTGTTGGCGGGGCCCAGCTTCTGACGAAAGAGGCATCTTTTACATGCATCTGTCACGTTCTGTGTGGTTGCATTTGTCCTCGAATAAGACACAAAGGCCACCTGACACACTTGTTAACTATCTGCATTTTTACGGTTATGAGTCCTGCAAGGGTAGCTCAAGGGACACTCCCCTGAGCTTGGTAACTTTGCACACTTTCAGGTACTTCTCTATTGTAATGGTTGTAAAAGCTAATAGAAGCAATCGGCTTCAATACTCTACTACTGATTAGCACAACCGTAACTCTATGACAGTGAAACAGATCATAGGTGGAGAAAATAGTTAAGGTAACAAAGGAGTGTGTTAACCAGCAAGATCCTTTGATGTGTTTGACCAAAACTCAAAGTAATTAATTTTGAGTTTTATTGACATCTTCTTTCAAACTATAAGATTTTCCTAAGATTAAATTTAACTAACACACCCATCCTACCAGCTCACCTATTGCTCCAAATTAAGACTTATCAGCTAGTGAAACTAGCACTGATAGTATTTACTGACTAATACTACATGCATAAACCAAATATGTTGAAAGGAGAGCATAAAGGAAAAAACAAGGTGTTACAAAAAGTCTGGTTCCAGAGAGACCCATATTCATTGTTCATGTCACCAGTTATGTTCTTTCCTCCCAACTCTTGAATATTTTCTACATATTAACAGGACTTCTCCCTTGGCATTTCAAGAAATAAAATTTCTACATTGAAGTTTCAGATCTGAGATTCTACTTGAGCACTAATTCTTATAAGCTCTTGATCTTTTTGCTTCTTATCGTTCAACTTGATTACACAAAGATAAATAAAGCAATCGAAATCCAAAAAGTTGAGAACTTTCGAGTCCAAACAAAATAATTGATTACAAGACTCTTGAATTGACTAAGTGACAGAGCTCCGCTTAGACATTTCAAATATTAAAGATAAAATATCCATGATTGTCTACTATTTCTGTAACAACCCGATTTTTATATCTTGGTTTTAATCCCTAATACTTGAGTAATGAGATTTAATAGAAATATTGAGTCGGTGATGAAAATTTTCCTTATCTTTGGTAATATATTTTTTCAGATTTAATGAGGCGATTCTCTAGAGAAATGAAGGAGATAATTTCAAGGAAATAGTGTGTAAACATATTAATATGTATACATGAGTGGGATGCATATGTGGGTGTACTTAGGTGTTTGCATATGCGCATACATAATGCATGAGTATATTCTGTGTATATAAGGAAAAATAATAATAAAAAATAATAATAAATGAATAATAGTAATCATATGCAAACAAAAATACTTTAGTATTTCCTAGTGTTAGTAGAGGGAGTAGGTGATGATAATGGAAGGCCAAGATTTAATTGATCTTGGTAAAGAGTAAGTGTAAGGCCATGATAAGCTTGAAAAAAGTATAGAGAGAGAATGAAAAGGGGCTCCATCTTCCTCCTCTCCTTTTTATGAAACCCAAAAACCTAAAACCCCAAATCTCCTCAAATCTGCCCCTAATAAAATTCCTATCTACCTCTCCTCTCACTCTCACTCACCTCCTGACATGCAGTCATGGGGGACTCGCGTGGCTCGGCCGGCCAGGCGAACAGCGGAGGGCAGGTGAGAGATATCTCCTCCTCTGACCTAAATTCGTTTTCCTAAATTTTTTTATTTCTATAAATTCTCATCTTGGGTTAAGGTTCCATGATTTATTTTTTAAGTATACCTAGATCTGAATTTATTGGTGTTGGATTCTTGAATAGATGAAGGGGTTTTCATCTATTAAACTCAAGTTCTTTTCCATTTGTTTCTTGCTTCCCTTGATGTTTCATGGCTTCTTTTTTTTGTGGGCTTATATTAAATGGATGATTAAAATCCCATCTTGGTTCTTGAATTGCATAATAGGAATTGATAGATAAGTATGTTGGTGGTTTACTTAGAGATGTCTTTATGTAAAACTCTAGCATGGTATAAACCACTTGCCATTCTGGTCCCTTATGTACAATTGATTACAAATCATATGAACTACATAACGTTGGGCATGAACTCAACCTACAAAAAATCGGTTTGAAGGATCAAAATTTCTATTTTTTATGTCAACAGAAGAGGCAATGGGGTGGGTGCTTTCATGAAAATATCTAAATTCATCGGAGGTAGTTAAAAAGGACTAATTCTTGTTGATATAGTAAAGGCCCCACAAACATTTAATGTGTAGGACTTGACTTCAAGTTCATTAATTTACAAAGTTAAATTTTGTCTTTGGATATCTAAAAGAGAAATTTTAAGAACACGGAAGTCTCTCAATTAAACCTAAGCTCTCCTTTCATTAAAATTTTGTATACAAAGAAGATAAGATTGTACTCTGAATGTCTACACCTATAATGCCTTGGTTGATGCTCTAAGAAAGTCTAAGAGGTAGAAGAGATGGTAAAATCTCATGATCATATAATAAAAGATTTAATTAAGTTATATCCGAAAGTTTGTAATTAGAAAAATATAAATCATGAAAGCCTTAAAGGATATCTTAACCCTGTAAAGAAGAGATAGTAGGTTGGAACTCTCCCATTGCTCGTTTTGACTATTCATTGTTAATTTAACAACCTCCTCTAACTTTCTCCCAAACTTTCTCCCAGTGCTACCACATTTCTAGGAGAACTCTATTAAGTAACAAGAGTAATCACGAATACAATAAGAGTATAATTTAATACATAACTCAAGTGTAGTCTAATTCCTTATTTACTTGCTTTGACACCTATTTGATAAGGTAATTATTTGGGTATGTCATATCATCCTCCATATCCATTAATTATCTATACTTGAACTCCTTCTAGGCCTTTGAACTATATTGCAGTAGTGTTGTATGCATCATATGTACGAGGAAGCAAAATACTCAAGTGACTCCTACAACATCACTATTTTACCTTCTAAATCGAGATTGTGTATTTAAATTCATAAATAGTATACCTTAAAATGTGAGTATCGTAGGTGAAGCTTGAAAAATATAACTCCAACTGTAGGAAAACTTCTATAATAAAATGATTCAATGGCTATTCAATGAGTGGGAAAGGCCTGAATTGTATATAGAGTAGTTGAGAAATTTGTCGAAGGCTGTTAGATCAGGTTATGGGCAAGTCACCCATGTTTATCATTCTTAAGGATCTTTTACGCATTAATTAATAAATTCTAGTAAGTTTTGGCTATGTTCTTTCTTACTTTCATCATTCAGTTTTATCACAAATAATTACATTGCAAGTCGATGAAGTCATTCTAGTATCTTCTATTTTGATTTCGCATACTGCATTAGACTGGGTTATCCATGTCGCAAAGCAATGATATGGTTTTCACATGCAAGATGGAAAGATTTTGTGATGGCTTATTTAATGAATAATCAAGTCAGTGAAATCACCTAGAGGGGGGGTGAATAGGTGATAATGCTAATCTAGAAACTAAATGCGAAAGCTAAAACAAATTATGCAACACACTTAATACAACACAACAAGTGTAGCCGAATTCCCCGTAAAGGGCTCTGGACTAACTCCTCTTGATTCCCCTAGATATGGGTTGAGGTGCTATATGAAGCTCTTGTTAGTTAAGTATAAGTGAGGCAAACACACAAGCAAGCCAAGCATATAATGGATATAAAACAATATGAAAGATGCAAGGCAACACAGGCAATATGAATGATATGAATGAAGAATGATGCTTTGCACAAATAAGAGAGAGAGAGGGTTTAGAGGCAATGGATCAAACGCAAACACAATGATATGCTCCGAGCTTCGAGCCCCTAGCTCTACGTCCCCACCTTCACCGAGAAGGATTTCTAATCCACTATACTCCCACCAAGGGAACCTCCACCGAGGAGGATTTGTACAACACCGGAAGTACCGAACTCCTCTCTCAATACAACCAAACCTCCACCAAGGCAAACACAAACACCACCTCAACAAGAGGGGTAGGCCCTTAGCCAAACAACCACAATCACTTCTACCGAAGAGGGTTACAAACTCCAACTCCACCTCTCACTAGAGGGAGCAAATCAAAAACCCAATTCCACAACCTTAACCTCTACCAAAGAGGGAGCAACCAACAAATGAGGGTTTACAACTTGGTGGTGTCTTTTCAACCACAAACAATTCCTCTTTCCACAAAACAAAGATCCTAATAGAATAGGATAGAAGATAAGCTCAAGCGTGGAAAAACTAAGCGTTTTGGTCAAAGAAATACTCTTAGGAAAATACCAAATAGATATGGAGATATTAGGTCAAAAACAAATTCCCAAAACCTAATTTCTTTGAAATAACGAAAACACTTAAAACAAATAAAATAGATCTTTTTGGCATAAAAACTATTTTGAAAACTTATTTAAAACACTAAGAAAAGCTTTGGAAATTCTGCTCAAAAATCTTAGTTAAAACCCCAAGAAATGGGGTATTTATAGGCCTCTCCAAAATATAACCGTTAGGCTGATCTGTCAGCATGACAGGCTGGCGGTCGACCGGCCGGTCGACCGCCAACGGTCGAATTTCCGACCGTTGGAGCAGCCCGGTCGACCGCTCGGTCGACCGCCCAGATACAGAGAGCAAAGCTCTCTGGTCCGGTTGACCGACCGGTCGGTCGGCCCAAGTGTCTGCCAGACGTGCACAGAGTTGTGCACGTCGGTCGACCGTCCGATCGACCGGCCCTTGGTCCGGTCGACAGTGCGGTCGACCGACCTGGCCTGTCAGCCACTGTTCTGGATCAGAAACTGGGTTTAAAAATATTTTAATATATTCAAAAAAACTTCTAAAAATCCCCAAAAATTGTTTTATCATTTTGCATTGATATATAAGCATGTGATAAAAATTTCAACTCAAATATCAATCAATATGAATTATTTTTGTGTCTTACAAATTTTATCAAAAACCAAAAACTGTATTTTACCAAACTTAGATTTTTCAATGGGAAATCTGATTTTTCCTAAAACTCATAGAAATACAAAAACATGATATTTGAACATTATTAGGCATGTTGTATATGGACATAGGTCCAATATACATGAAACAAATATATATCATAGTTTTTGTCTTTTAATTTCGAAATAATATTTTGTTAAAAATCCAAAACATAAAACACATGAATAGTTATATCAAACTAAGTTTGTATAAGTCATCTAAGCATGTTTGTATATAGAGCACATCTAATCTATATAAAACAAAGTAAACTTGTTTTGATCAATCTATTCATGAAAACCAAATCCAAAACATAAAACTTGTGTGTGTTGTGCACTTGAGCATATCAACTATTCTAAGCTTTACAAATGGATCTAAACATACTGAACTAAAACTAGGATACCTAAGTCTTCTTAACGATATTCCATTTTCTAGTAGACCCGATCCAAAACTCCATCCATGAGCTAGGCAATGAATCATCTTGATGCACGGGCTCTGAAAACACCAAGTGAAAGCTTCTAAACTCCTCTTTTTGAAGCAATCACCAACTAATATCTTGCTTACTGATCTGAAACTAAAATCACAAGATTATTAGTAAACATAACTACACGAGTTAATCATCATCAAAACTAGAGTGGAAGGCCTCTGGGCCAACAGTTAGCTCGATGAACGATTGAATGCCATAGGATACAAATTTGGGTTTAGAAGTCAAGTATTCATTAGACTATGAATACAACGATTAGAAATTAAGAAGGATAAGGCAAGACTACATTCGATAGTAAGATGTATAAGAGTTAATCTTGTATATGCTTGATTAATTAAGTACCCTCGTACTCTAACTTTGGACATCTAAACCTCTTCCTAAATTACATGTGTAAAGGGGTTAATTAATTAGTGCAAGAATAACGAGAAGATGTGATGGCACAGTAATTAAAAACTATACTAGTGTACAAGTAAAAATTTAAAATTCCAAATGTACTAACTGAAAGTGTCTACGGTCAAGTGAATAAGCCTGAAACTCTTAACATAATCACATCATATGAAAGTAGAATACTAATGAGATTGTATATGAATAATTGCCACAGATAACAACCAATATATAATTACTCGAACCTAATATGTGGGATGGTGATAATAACACTTAATCACCTTAAAGTAGAATAGAAGAACCAATAAATTCATGATAAACTCGGGACCCGCTGTGAAATTTGATGATTATTTACACTTGAATATTGAACTTAAATCATTAAGTATTATACTTTATGACTGCACGTAAAAATTTTGATAAAAAGAAATGAGAATGTTGCTTGAGTATAACTGTTGAGCAATCATCTATAGTGAGCAATTATAGTAAGTCGAAAACTTGGTTGGTGGACTAATCAACTCTATCAGTTAAACAATAAGATGTATGAAGGGTGGAGTAAACTAACTACAAGACTTACTAGTACAAATTAGGAATTTCTCTATTAAAAGTGTAATCAATGGCTAGATGAAATATTGAACGATTGGCATTGATAATATTCTGTGTGCAAAATGATTGTTACATATGAATGATACTGAAGTATGAATGTGATTAGGTGTAACATAATGTATACTTTGTGTGTAAAATGATTGTTGCATATGAATGATACAGAAGCATAAATGTGATTAAGTGTGACATAATGTATACAGTTATACATGCTCATACGCATACACCTCTATTTAGATACACAATTGCTAATAATATGAATAAGAACTCAATTTATTGAATGAGATACGTAGATCACTTTATTGTTGACTTACAACTCATGTATGAATATATAACCAGTGAACCATATACATCTTATTAATAATCTAATTACTAAATAGGAAGATGAACTGTAACTTACATTTGCATACTCATATTCAATGAACCACATATATTCTCCAGTGATAGAATTGATAAGCTGAGAATCAAACTATAATAAATGGTCAAATTGTTGTAATATGATGAAGTGATTTTTATCTAGGTGTATGTATACACATGCAGTGAACCACATGAAATTCTTCAGTAATGGAGTTGATGAGCTGCAAAGCAAACCATAATATTTAATAGAAATTCATATTATTACTACACTGGTTGTTATTTGCGTGTAAATATAAGCATGTATTTTGCTTTCATGCTCATTGGAGAAAGGGGCCAGGCGGGAGCTGGTAGGAGGGGAAAGACCGTGTTATTGCATTATATACGTACATATACATAGGAAGAATGGGCCAGACGGTAGCTGATAAGAGGGGGAAGACGATGTTATTGTTATATGATGTTTATACATACACACACGTGTGTGTGTGGATAGGAGGAAGGGGCCGGGCGGAAGCCAGTAGGAGGGGGAAGATGGTGTCATTGTGTTATATATCTTCATATAAGGAGGAAGGGACCGGGCAGAGCCCGCCAAGGGGAAGACGAAGAATTTTCACACTTCACATGTGAATTGCATATGCATATGAATAACGTATAATATGCATCTCATTAAATATGGCATTTAAATATTGTGAAGTGTAATGTGATATTGCTATATGTGAAGTGTGATAAGATTACATGATATAAAAGTATGTTTTGTGATGCATATGTTATCTGAATGCATACACTATATATAAGATAGTGGGAATGTGATTGACGTGCCCGTGCATGATATATGAAATACTTATATGATACATACTATGAATACATAAGAAAACTCTTTTGTCGAGCTAATATTTTACTGAGTTTATGGACCTTGTAGCGTGTGGCATAGATTACAGGTTGTCATAAGAAATCAATGGCCCAAAGAGTCAGACCGTCCCTTAGGATTATGAAGCCCAATTGTTTCATCATATGTTATTGAGTTTCTGTTTCTTTTATTCATCTAGATCTGCTTTATTACTCAAAAAATCATGCTCATTATTGATTATATTTACATTATCTTATTTTAATCTATATCTACTAACTGAGCTGTCGAGCTCACTCTCCTACAGACTGGTATATTACAGGTTGCTTTAAGGCAGGGATCCAGTTTATGTTGCACGGAGTTCGTTCTAAATCAATCTAAACTTTTTATAACCTAATCATATTGTACTTCTAGAATAATTGTGCTTGTAGATGATATATGTTGGCTGTGGGATGGATGGTTAATCTTGTATATATGTAAAAAATGTTGTCGTAGATTCTTTTCAGGTTGACATTTGAGATACATTTATTGGGTTGTGATATCAAGGAGTGTATTACCAATGTGATCATTATGACAAGTTAAAATTATTCATTTCCAAACTTCTTTGGATGCCGAGAGGGGTATTCTCGAGCTTATATTATAATGTTTCTCCATAGTACGCAATGTCAAGCTGAAACATCCTCATGTTTGCCTGGATGATTCTTGAGTTCAGTTATATGAATGGATTGAGAATAAGTAGGTTGATGTTAGCCAAAATTATCGTAGTTGTATTGAACATCATATCCGACCAGTATTTACAAAGAAGGTGCTGCTGAAATTTTTAAAAATTTGAAAATAATTATAATAATCGGTCGGTTTAAATGAATGTTATATTAATTGAGAATTTAAGAAAACTGGGACCATTATAATTTCTCATCAACACTTTTAAACTTTATTCATGCAGTAAATTTGCATAAAGCAACTAAACTACAATTTTTAAGGCTTGACTACTGAGATCTACTATAGTTGTTCATGACCTAGATCAAATTGTCACCAAAACTAAAAATAACTGTCAAGGAGAAAATAATACAGTTTCGATTGCTTGGAACAAAGCCTAATTGTAGCTTTAGTTTATAGGACCACCAATGGGAAAGCTTAGGGGTAGACAAACTACCATGCAAAGAATGTAGAAACTTTATTTACAGTGATGGCGTCACTCTACTAAGGAGAAATTTTCACAATGCTATGTTTTTCAGGTTTCCAAGGAATTGCTCTAAGAGGTGGTTAAAACAAGAGGGAAGCATAGTGTCTTTTTTGTTCACACTAAATGGAAAGAATTAGGATGTTATTATGACATGTATAAGAACAACATAAACATATTGTAAGACAAATATTGCCCAAGAACGAGATAAAGTTGCAACTATGTTAAGCAAAATGGAAGATAATTTACTAAAATAAAACTCTACATTCATCAAATGATTGCTAAATCGGACAAATAAACATTGTAATGAAGCAATCATCTGACAAAGTAGCCGCAAGGACGGAACATAGCATAAACCACAGGTGAATTACATAGTACATTACATAGTGTCACAAAGATGCAATGTTACTAAAACAATAAAATATTTGGACAACATAAACTTCAATAAAACTTGGATGAAAATGTAGTTTACCTACCGTATCTAGTATTACATAAACAAAAGCGAAATTATGTATTAAAATGCACAATAATATCATTAAGGTTTCAACAAATAATGAGTAGGCAACAGTGGCATATATATTGTGCATAGTCATGTTTTAGCAAGTTAAAAATAAGACCCAAAAGTTGTGAAATTTCTTCTCCATTTGTTTCCGTTAAAGTATACCATTCACCTAAACCCCTGAACTTATTACTGTTTCCAATTTATAACATAAACATCATAACACTCTAAAACACCACTATCTCATGTCTATAACAGAGGAGTATCAATTAAGACTGTACCAGAGACCATGACAATATGCCAACTGCTAACCCAAATCACAAGATAAATAATCTTCTTGGTTGAACAATCCATGACATCAGATAATAATACTATCATATATATGATGATAACAGAGATTGGATTCCATGATAGAAAGATGATAAAATTAATTTCAAGTAGAAGAAGATAAAGGATCACAAAAAACTCCCTCTCCTTCTTATCGAGGCCGTCCACATGCCCTGCCCCCGCGGTCATCTATCCTCCCTACAGGTCATCGTCGACCATGGCGCCACCGTCGCTCTGTCCCCTTTGACGCTACCCTAGTCCAAGTGTAAGAGGAACAAGGAGAAGATGGAAGAGAAGAGAGAGGTGGAGGGTTACTGTCGCACTCCGAGGTCGACGTCGTCGCACCATGCTTGCACTAAACCGTCGCCAGTCACCGCTGTGGCTGGCTGCGTGCCGCCATCCTGTGACGTGCTACTGCTGCCACACGGGGATCAAATGGGGAGGGAGAGTGAGTGAGGAAAAGAGAGGAATAAGGAGGGAGGGGGAAACGGGGAAAGAGAGAGGGAGGTTGAAAGAGGAATTGAGAAAGAGAAATTCAGGATTTGTAGGAATTTTAGAGAAGTGGAAAGGGGAGGTTTGGCTGAAAATGAGGGTGATAGAGAGAGGTGAGAAAAGTATATCTTCCTTTTGTATATACCACCCTACACTTATATATATTATCCTTATTCAATCTGTCTCCCTTTCTCTCATCATGCCACCTATACACACATTATTCAAGATGAATCCTCACCCTTCATTAACCCATCTCATGCACACCTACCCCGTCTTACTAAATATTAAAAATATATTAAGACGGTGTTTCAATTTTACATGATTGTATTTTCTTGTGTTTATACAATATACTTATATACCAACTTAATACATATAATTAAATACACAATATTGTGTAAATATATGTATACCTGTACTCATACAAGAATGATCATATTCATAAAATTTTCACACTTACATAGTATATATATTCAGGTATCCAATTTATCCAACTCTCAAACTTTCCCAACATTTTTCAGAGTCCACTTCACACTAATTAACCAAAACATTCTCTAATTATTCTGTTTAAACCTTATTAATAAAAATTAGAATATTAAATTAGGATTTAATAACCCGGGTGTTACATTACAAGTGGGGGTTTAACCCATTAGTGGGCTGAGAACTTGAGACTAAGAGAGAGAAAAATCCTTACAGCAGAGTCGGTCCTCCGACTGGGGAAAATCCCAGCAGCGAAGTCATGTCCCTGGCCTGGCGTTTGTGTTTTCGATGGAGGAAAACTAGCAGGGGTACGAATGCCCGTTGACCCACAATGGAGGGATGATGTGCACAAAAGCATGTAATAAAACAACTTAAATTAAATGTTAGATGCAACATTATAAGTTAGTGTAAGGCATAAATTTAATAGACTGGGCTGACAAGACTACATATACCCAACTTCTAATCACACGAAACTAGTACGTCGATGGGATAATCTAAACAAAAAAAATCTCATCTATATACCATGCGTCTCGTACGATTATAGGCTAAACGAACACAATCATATCGTCTCAGGATGAGTAATACATGGAAACATTTACAAAGGAAAAACTAAAGAAAAAAATAGAAGAACCTTTATTGAAGCTGTCAACGTCAACTACAAGAACTCTTTCTTCTCTACAAAATCTCTCAAACTACATCTTAGAAATTACACTTAAAATTCAAAAAAAGAAAACTGAAAAACCCCTAAGCTTTGATCTCTCCTTGGAGATACTCTATTTATAGTAGAAGTAGTGGATAGACTCTTAGAAAAAGTTGTGTAACCATCAAGAGATGTATCTTCAGAACTTGAATTTGGACTTTGAATATTAAGATAATATCATTTCTCTTGACTTGGAGATCAAATTATTATCATTTGAATTTGTATTGTCCCCTTATCTTCATACTTGACTTGGTTTATTCAGAATTTTATGTGAAATTCAATTCTGAATTGATCTGCAGCTAGTTAGCATGTTAATTGCTAAATATGACTCATCAAATGACATAATTGAAAATAGTGGTCAACATAAGTATTGAGCCCTTTAAGTATTCTTTTTGGGTCATCTTAAATCATTAGCTTAGATTTTCTATAGCGAAAGGTACGATTAAAATACTAAAATATATTCAGTCTAAATCCGAGTCTAAATTGATTTAGAACTTTGAATTTACCTAGATTTTCCTCCTTATCTCCAATTATAATTGCTTGATCTCATCCATTCATTAAGAGATATATTCTTAGAATTTTTATTTGAACTTTGAATTTTGAGCGAATATTCTTTCTCTTTAACTTGGCAAGCAAGTCTTCTTCAAATCCGAGTTTAAATTTGAATTCTCCCTCTTTATCTTTGACTTGGAGCTTAAGCAACTTGAATTTAAGATGATTTTCTCCTTTATCTCCAATTAGAATTTGAATTATCTCTAAATTTCTTCAACTTATTGGGCTTTTGGACTTCTTTTTAATCTTTTGGTTTTTTTCTTTTCTTCTTTTAATTATAAAGGCCTACACATTATTAAGCAAAAATACAATTACATAGCATTATTTTATAAAAATAAATGTGAAAATATGACTAAAAATATATACATTTGATGAACAGTCACACCACCATACCTATCTTTTTGCTCGTCCTCGAGTAAAACAAAAGAAAAAAAACTAAACTAATCTAACTTACTTTCGTAGGAATCACGGTTGCACTTAGCATATGCAATAAGCCATTAAACCTCTATGTTACCCCTAGAGGTCAAGTGTTGTCTCATGAGAGTTTTCAGTGAATTACACCCATAAAATCCATAAAGAAAAAAAGAAATTATTAGTATTTTTTAAAATACATTTTGAAAAAGAGAGAAAATATTTGAAGATTTTTTACAAAAATGAAGTAATCTATAAGTCTTAGGATCACCAAACTATTCATTCTTAGACATAGTTTCCATGCAAGAATTCGTTATCAATCTAAGTTTAGGGTTAAAACTATTTTTTCTCTTCTAGCTTTTTAGTTTACACTAAATCATGTACACCTTTGTGACCGTGAATGTTAACTCGGGATTCTTCAACTCTAACTCTTACACATCATTTTATTTTTTATTTTTATTTTTAATATGGCAGTAATATCCTTAGTTCTCTTAGGCTTTCTAGTTTGCCTATGTAATGAGCCTTAGGTCGGTGACTCCCAAACAGGACTTGTTTTAGGGCACCGGGTGAGCACCCCCAAGGACTTAAGGACTCAAGAAAACAAGGCCACAAAAACTAAGGGTTTCATTTGCGATATAGACCACTTTTAAGGTGAATACTTTTGCTCTATGAGATACAATTACTAGCTTAATTAGAGGATAAATAATATATGTGTATTTTTCTTTTTTTATTTTTTATAAGGCACAAGAGTCTTTGTTTTGAATCCTAAGTATGTATATTTTGTCGAGGTAAAAATCAAGACTAAATTGCTTTTTTAATTTTTCTTTCTAAAGTAAAAAATCAAACAATAATCTTATTTTAATGAAGTATTAAGAAATTATATTTATGATTCCTCTAATCCTTAAAATTAACTTAATTATTTACAAAAATAAGTCAAAATATTATTTCTCTTTTCAAAAAGTTTTTTTTAGCGATTTTTTTATGTTAGTAAAAACTTATGTTAATATGTTAGTAAACCCCCACCTATCTCATGCATAGTTCTCAATGTATAAATGAATGCATATATGCATGAAAAAGAAGAAAGGGAAGAAAAAAAATGTTACCTCAAGGTGGTGGTTCCGGTGGTGGTCGGATTGGTGCAAGCGTTGTTACCCAATTTAAATCATGTGGTGGCTCATAGATCCCACCTTTGATTACCTCTTTCTTATTTACATGTTTTCAATCCTCAAGATGAATAGGATCATACATCATTCTATCATGAAATTTATCCCTGTTATATGACAAATCTTGGAATATCATCGCGGAGTCATAATGATTTATACCTAGGTCCAACAATAGAATATGATTCTAAGGAATGGTTGATTTGGACTCAGAAGTTGAAGGAATGAGAACCAATGTTAACTAGAAGAATTGAATTAAATCAAATTTAGGTTCAAGAGTCTATTTATGTTCAAAAGTCGAGTCCAAATCAAAAAATTGAGATTCACATTCTTTTCCCAAAACAGGAATGTAACTATCCAAAAAAAGTGGTTCATGTTTCAGATTTATAGGTACGGGAATCAGTGTTGGAATGGAAATTGAGTTCAAATCGGGTAAGGATACCGGGTCAACATAAATTCAGAAATTGAAACTGAATCTTAAATTTTAAGATTGGGTTCATATTCATGTTCAAGTTCAATTTTATAGAAATAGAAACTTGCCAATTTGTCAATGGTTTGGTATTGCTCAAGTTTAAGACATTGTGGTAAAATTAAATCTTGGATAAAGTTTTAAAGACACCATGATTCTTGATTCCTATCAATATAGTTAGAGAAATTGGGTATAGTCAAAAATTAGATAGGGAGAGTTTCCTCATTCCTATACATGTTGTCCATTTGATTAACTCTTGCTTCTAGCATATTGATGGAAGGGGTACAAGAATTTTTGTTCTGAATCATATATTTCATACTCTTTTCAAAGTCAATAGGTTCTTGTTATGGTGGGACTTGGAGACTTGGGCATTTTTTGCAAGTATTAAGTCCGTCGAAATTTGGAAATGCCGTGTGGACTCAAGAAAGGTTTTGAAACTCTTTTCTAAAGAAGATTTTTCTTCTATAGGTTGATCTTGATATTGAGTATAAGAAGCTGAATGTTGGTCAGGTTGTTGATAGCATGACTCAGGAGAGTTGTATCCCCACTGAGTCATTGAAGAGTGGTGATGATCATCCTAATCTTGTTCATAATACTGAGGTTAGGACATATACTGATTCGAATAAAACCAACTCGGCATACTTTGTTGGTTAAAAATTATGAAATACCTGTTAGTGTTATCCAAAAAAACGGTTGGTGTGTAATATGGATTATTATTAAAATTGAAAAAAATTGTTGTTCTAATCCATTTCACACAAAATAACAAAAACAAACAAAGAAAAACAAACAAACAAAAGAAAAAAAGAAAAATTTAACTTATATTAGGGTAAACCTTAGACCTAAATGACTTCTAACTAAACTATCCACGGGAGGCATATTGCAGCAATTTGACCATAAGTTAATCGGCCAGATAGGGACAAGATCAGTAGGAGTTATCCATGCCTAAGCAACGGGTCTAATTATGCCAACCACTGTTCTTCGAGGTTTCGCCTCTTAATCCCCATTCTTCTTCCTCCTTAGGTTAATCTCCTATTGAGTCTGAGATGTCTTTAGAGCCAACGTCTACTTGATTTTATATTAGAATTGGGTTAGTAAGTGAGAAAATGATTTTTGAGTTAAGAAAGGATAATGACTTTCCCACCTTATCTTATTTATAGGACAATCCCTTAATTCATTTTAGTGCACATGTGCATGTATATAGCTAAATAACAGTCAAACAATTAAGCATACAAGTGTTTTTCCTAAGCTATATGCGATCCAAATGTACCTTTACTCCAGCGCTCTCAATAATAGCAAAAAAATAAAGTAAAATTAGACATGTGCCCTAAGATGCGAGAGTCTAAACTGTTTTAACATTAACAAGCAACAAGTTACTGTTGAATTAGAAACAGTGTACAAGTATATCAAATAGAGAAACTAAAACATGCAAAATCTAGATAACTAAAATTTAGTCACCCTTCAATAAAGTAGGGTGAGAAATCAACTCAGATTACCATGGAAACGCGGCTTTTGTTGCGTTTTCATGACAATACTAAGGTCTTCTGGGCTCTGCTTTCTAGAGTAGAGTCATGAGACACTTATATGTGTTCTGTAATTCTCATTTTCTTGAAATCAACCTCTATACACAAAAACAAAGAAGGTTTAACTGTTAGTAAACTTAAAAAGAAACTTACTATCTTTCCCCGGCAACGTCGCCAAAATTTAATCGAGTTCTTACCTGCAGTTTAAATGTAAAGTTTAGAAACATGCTAGGTTGCTCAATTCTACCTCTATAGCAAGTAGCTATGCGGGTCATGATCCAAAAGGAGGGAATGCGGTGGAAGCGTATGGGTAAGTTCTCTTTCTAAATTACGAAAAAGGTTTAAGATCTTCTTTGTTTGAAAAAGTAAATAAAAAAGAATACTAAATTAAGTTAGAATAAAGAAGGTAATGCTAGAAGATGGTTTTGAAATCATTTTGAGTTAAAAGAGTTATTAAATTAAAAGAAAAAATAACATACCTTGGATTAGATTAAAGCAAGTGATGAAAATATCGTAGAAACTGTGATCAACTAAAATGAGTAACGATGAAGAAAAGTAGGAAAGTTATATTGATTGTCACTCTCAATGCAACTCTCTTTAAAGAACATTACATCTAGTGTCACTCTAAATACAATTCTTCCTCCCTTTTCTATCATGAAAACTCTATCTAATCTAAGCTATAAAGAAAAAAAATAAAGCAATTAAAGTAAGTAAAACAAAAAGAGAAACACTAAAGAAAAGAATAGAAGAACCTTTATTGAAGCAGTCACCGCCAAATATATGAACTCGTTCTTCTCTATAAAATAACTCTCAAACTAAATCCTAGAAATTACACTTGAAATTTAAAAAATAAAACTAAAAAAACCCTAAGCTTTGATCTCTACTTGGAGATTCACATTTTCATATGCTCTACCTCTTTATTTATAGAAGAAGTAGTGGATAGAATCCTAATAGAAGTTATGCGACCATTAAGAGATATATCTTCAGAACTTGAATATTAACTTTAGATATTAAGATAATATCATTTCTCTTGACTTGGAGAGCAAGTTATTATCAATTTTTGAATTTAAATTCTCTCTTTATCTTCAAACTTAATTTGATTTATTCAAAATTTTATGTGAAAATTCATTTCTGAATTGGTTTGCAGCAGTTGGCGTGTTAATTGCTGATTATGACTTATCAAACGACATATTTGGAATTGGTGGTGAACATAAGAATTGTAGCCCTTTAATTTCTCTTTTTGAATCATTTTGAATCATCAGATTTGAGTTTTTATAGCGACAGTTATGACCAAAATACTAAAAAATATCCAGTCTGAATCTGCATATAAATTGATTTATCTCCAATTATGATTGCTTCATCTCGTCCATTCATCAAGGGATATAACTTTAGAGGCTTCATTTGAACTCTGAATTTTGAGAGAATATTCTTTCTCTTTAACTTGAGAAGCAAATCATCTCCAAATTCGAGTTTAAATTTAAATTTCCTCTTCTTATCTTTGACTTGGAGCTTAAGCAACCTGAATTTAAGTTGATTTTCTTCTTTATTTTCAATTAGAATGGCATTATCTCTGAATTTCTTTGGTTTGTTTGGCTTTTGGGCTTCTTTTTAATCTTTTGGGCTTGTTTTCTTTTCTTTTTTTAATTATAGAGGCCTGCACATCACTAAGGAAAAATACAATTATAAAAATAAATGTGAAAATATAACTAAAAATATGCACATATGATTAACAATTACTATACACATGACGTGAGACATCAACAATTTTGCAAGAATAAAAAGGTTAAAGGAAGGTGAAAACATCACCTTCGGAGATGATTCCAAAGGACATGTCATGGTTATGATAATGTTAAAATTGGTATATCCCTACTATTGAAAATATCACTTTAGCAAATAGTTTAAAGCATAACCTTCTAAGTATAAGTGAGCTTTGTGATAATTAAAGTCATTTTTTGTTCTACTTCTTGCATGATTATAGATGATAAAAATACTTGCATATTTTTCGGATTTAAAGAGAACAATGTTTATATTATTGATTTACTTAATCTTGATTGCAATGTTAATTATTTTTCGGCTTTAAATGAAGATTCTTGGCTTTGGCATAAAAGACTTGGACATATTTCTTTTGATCATCTAGCTCATATTAGTTCTAAGAATGCAGTAAGAGGCATTCTAAAATTGAAGTTTGAAAAAGACTGTCATGTGATGCATGCCAACATGGTAAACAAACTAAATTGTCTTTTAAATCAATTAAGGATGTTATAGTTACTCGTCCTTTAGAATTAATACATATGGACTAGTTTGGTCCTACTCAAGTCAAGAGTTTAAATGGTAAAAGATATGTTTTTGTTTTAGTCTATGATTTCTCAAGTTTTACTTGGGTTTTCTATATTGGACACAAAGATGAAACTTTTTCATTTTTCAGTGTAGTGGCAAAAGAGTATAAAAAAAGTTTTTCGATTTTGCACATTCATAGTGATAGAAGCGGTGAGTTTATCAACCACTATTTCATTAACTATTGTGAAAAACATAGAATAAAATATGAGTTTTCTTGCCCGTGAACCCTAAACAATATAGGGTAGTTAAAAGAAAAATAGTACTCTCCAAGAGATAGCAAGAACCATGATAAATGAGTGTGGTCTCTCTCAATATTTATAGGCTGATGCCATTAATACTTCATGTTACATTAATAACAGAATTTATTTTTGAAAGAAAATTAAGAAAACTTTTTTTTGAGATTTATCATTTGAAAAAGTGAAATGTATCTTATTTAAAGGCTTTTGGTTGCAAAATTTTTCTTTTAAATATAAGAGAAATTTTGGCTAAATTTGATTCAAAAGTTTTTGAAGGAATTTTTCTTGCGTATTCTTCAACTAGCAAAGTTTATAGGATTTTCAATAGGTATACTTTAACCATTGAAGAATCCATGCATGTTAAGTTTAAAGAATCTAACAAGTTTGTTAAGAATATTATAGATGTTCAGATAAATTCTTTATGTAAAGATACGGATAAAGCCACACTTAAGGACGCTCCTATTCAAGAAAAATCTAAGGATGAAGAACCAAGTAAAAATAATCAAGAAGAATGCCTAGAAGAAGTTCAACCTTCTCAATCTCTTCCTAGAGATTGGGAGCACACCTCAAGTCATCCAAAGGATCTCATCAGGTGAAGTGTCAAAAGTAGTAGCTACTAGATCTACAGTTCATATTTATGTGATTATATTGCTTTTATTTCACACATAGAGCCTAAAATATTCATGAGGCTAAGGTAGACTCCTATTGATTGTTTGCTATGCAAGAGGAGCTCAATCAATTCGAGTGTGATCAAGTATGGAGACTTGTTCCTAGACCCTAAGATAGACCAATTATTGGTACTAAGTGGGTATTTATAAACAATCTAAATGAGTCAGGTAATAATATTAGAAATAAGGCTAAAATAGTGGCCCTAGGTTACAATCGAATCGAGAGAATCAATTTTGAGGAAATCTATGCACCGGTTGCATGACTCAAAGACATTAGAATTACTCTCGCATATGCATCATATAAAGATTTCACATTATATCAGATGGATGTAAAGAGTGCTTTTCTAAATAGATTCATAGAAGAGAAAGTGTATGTTGAACAACCCTCTGGGTTTGTTGATCATATACATTCCGACTATGTATTCAAGTTGGATAAAGCCCTTTATAGTTTTAAACAAGCTTCAAGAGCTTGATATGATAGGCTTAGTAATTTTCTTCTTAACAAGGGTTTTGCTTAAGGTAAGGTGACACCACACTTTTTACTAAGCATGTTGATAAAGATATTTTAATTATAAAAACTATATAGATGATATTATATTTGGTTCAACTAACAATGATTTATGTAAAGATTTCGAAAGTTGTATGAAATAAGAGTTTGAGATCAGCATGATGGGCGAATTTAACTACTTTCTTGGACTCCAAATCAAGCAAAAGAAGGATGGATATTCTTGAATCAAGTCAAGTACACAAAAGAGTTGATCAAGAAGTTTAGTCTAAAAAGCTCTAAACATTGCAAAACACCCATGGCTATCACTACAAAGCTTGACAAGGACGATCAAGGTAACTGTGTTGATATTAAAATTTATAGAGGCATGTTAGGTAGCATACTTTATTTAATGGCAAGTAGGCTGAATATCATGTATAGTGTTTGTTTATATGCTCGTTTTCAACCTTGTCCAAAAGAATTACATTTAATTGCAGTAAAACGCATTATAAGATATCTAAAGAGCACAATTAACATGGGTTTGTGGTTTATGAAAATTGCTCAATTTACATTGATAAGTTATTCAAATATTGACTATGCAAGTTGTGAAGTGGATTAAAAGAGTACAAGTGGAACATTTCAATTTCTTGATAATTGTCTTGTTTCATGGTCCCCTAGAAAGCAAAATTCAATAGCACTTTCAACCAACGAGGCAGAGTATACTGCAGCGTGTGCTAGTTGTGCACAAATACTTTGAATGGAACATACTCTACTTGATTATAATTTGCATTTTGATCATACCAAGATACTTTGTGATAATAATAGCACTATACACATGACGAAAAATACAAATTAGCGTAGTAAAACCAAATATATTGAAATTATGTATCATTTTCTAAGAGTCCATTTTGAAAAAAGAGATTCTAATATAGATTATGTATCTATTCACATACAAATATTTTCACTAAATCATTGAATTTTAACCAATTTACGTATATTTGTGGTGAATTAAATTTATGCATTATGGATAATTAATTTTCACGCATATATGTTATAAAATATTTCTCTATTTATTTTGAATTCATATGATTTTTAATTGATCAATATATTAAACACTCATTTAAATTTTCTATTTTATGACTGTTAGCGTCAACAGTTTTATACATCTGTCAATGGATGACTGACAACAATCAGAATGACACGTTGATAACCTTTATGATTTTTGCTACTGCAGCTACAAATTCACTTATATTTCAATTTTTTCTCAGTCTGTCGACAGTCAAATATAATTATCGATAGAGGATTGTGACAATTCTATCGACCTGTCGATAGTAAGAATGGCTACAGTAGCAGCAACCTATTTAATAACCCTTACCCACTTTATTTCTATACCCCCATTTCTCTCCTATCGACTCCTCCACCCAAACCCTGGTTTTTTCTTCATTTCTTGAGCAGCTTCATATATCCTCTTGCATCCATTTTAGGTGTCTCTCAAGGTTTAATTCTTTAGATCTCCATTTCTATCTCTTATTGGGTAAGATTATTGGGTAATCTTCTCCTCTCTTCCATTTTTCAAACCCTAGTATTATCAATTTCTTTCATATATCTCAACCTAAGAAATCTAGGACTGATGCAAGATCTTCTAGGGCTTCGAAAGTATTTTCTTCTAGAACTAAGATGTCCAGAGTTACTAGTTCTAGAACTCCACCCTCATTTCAGAAATTTGTGAGCCCTAATGCTCTTGAGAAATTCAATACTTCATTTACTAGAAATTTGTTCTTACTGGAAAACCCATTAATCTTCCTAGCTTTGCTAATTATCATATTAAATCTCTTTTTGATAGAATGGATTGGAAAATTTTCTTCAAATCAATAAAATATCTTATTTCAATTTGGTTCAAACATTTTATGCAAATCTTTCTTTGGATGAAAACATTGTTATTCATAGTCGTGTTGATAGTGTTGATGTTTCATTATCTATTGATCATATTGCTCACATCTTGCCAACATTTTCCCTTCTTAGTGAAGGTTTTGATACATTTTCTGAACATTTGAACTCTTTTTAAAACTATCCTTAAGGAGAATCTCGTGAGACTACATCTATGCTTATTCACAATGATGGCAATCTATATCTTACCCTGAATGACAAGGTCTCTTTGCTCACTATTCCTTGTCAAATTTTAGCCAAAATAATCATGCTCAACATTCTCCCCAAATCAAGAGAATATGGTAAAGTAAGAGGGTGTATTACTTTCTAATTTATTGTATTATAATAAGTCTTCCTTTTAATTTCTCTAAACTTATTTTTGACAATCTGACTGCGGATAATTTCAAGTATAAGAACTTATCCTATGGTATGATCCTAACTATTTTCTTGATTTTTGGGGAGTTGACTTATCTGAGGAACCTTTCATTACTCCTTCTAGACCTTTTGATAGAAGCTTCATAAACCTTATGTTGAGCCATCTTTCTAAACCTACTAAAGATGCCCCTCATGATGAGGAAGAAGATTTTCTTCAACCTGAACCCCAACATACTTCTCATCCACCTGTCCCTCCTATAGATCCCTATTCCATACTTCTTGTCTCTGTAGCCGAGCTCACTTTATCTCACAATCAACTCCGTGATGACTTTTATTCCATGGTCTCCCACTTTGCAATATCATAGAGGTATATTGAGCTGCATCTCATGTAGATTCAGCACCACTTGGGGTATGAGATTCCACCACCGACACAGTACATTAATCCTCTTCCTCCTACTGATCCTTCATTCCCTCCTTGTGATCCATGACCTACTCCTGCTGATGACCATCCACGTCATGGAGATACAATATGGCAGTGCCTTCGGCTCGTTTTGATCGATGACAAAAAGGAAGAGAATCATTTCAAGAAGGCGCACATTACATATCTTTTGGATCTTTTTGTTTAGTGGATTTTCATTATTTATTTAAGTGGACATATTTCAAACTTTGCTTGTTAATGTACTTCTTAAATCTTGCTATGCTTTAAAGCTTTTGCTATGCATGTTTATGCAATATTTTTAGTAGAATGGTGTTTTTAAATGTTTATGATATATTTTCTAAGATTATGTTATCTAGATGGTAGATGGTGGTATGGATGGTTGGCAGTTTATTTTTGCATTTATATTCATTGATATATTTCTTTTATACAATTATTTATAGAGATATATGTCATGTTTCTTATATGCACCATTTCATGGGGAGTTTATTTTAAACTCTTTTCCTAAATTCATGAGTTTTGTCAACATCTAAAATGGGGAGATTGTTGGCCCAAGGGTATAATTGTTCTCTATTTTGATGACTCTCTACTTAAGAATATATATGAGAACTAATTGTTCGGTGAAAAATTTCGTTAATATGAAAAGAAAGTTACAACGGATCAAAATCCAATTAAAAAAAGATAGAAGAAAAATTAAATTTCTCATTTGTATAATGTTGGGTTCTTGATGTGGTGATGGAGAATGATTCTTGTTCTCCTGGTTGAATGACAAACTTCTCTTCGAGATCTGCTTCGGGGTGCTCTCAAAAATGTAATCAGAAAAGAACTCTGTTTTTAACACAATAATTATTTAAAGTTCTCTGATTTCTTTCTCTCTATCTGAACCTTTGAAAGGAAGAAGTCTTTAGCTTAAAAATTATCAGGCCCGCATCTCTAGGAAAAAAATTTCTCCTTTTTTCTTTATAGCTCTCGAGGCTATTTATAGGGGTATAATTGTCCCCTAGAATCCCTCCATAATGGAGATTAACTCTAACATTACGTTGGGAGTTAATTGACCCAGTAATGGGGGTCAGTTACAATAAAAATGCGGGGTCTCGCTTCTGACGTGAACCTCACTCTGTTGTGTAAACGCAGCTCTCACAGGCTTCTCATGGTCGCATTGAAGTCAAAACGCGAAGCTCACAGGAATGCGTTGAAACTGAAATGTGGAGTGGTCAGACCTACGTTTAAAGTGAAATACGAAGTTGCTCAGACCCGCGTTTGAAGTTTGCGTTTACCCTTGGACGCGAAGTTTGCATTTTAGTTGAAAGGTGATCTTCCAAGTGAAGTGATGTCCGCATCTGAGGACTTGTCTTAATGATTTTTAGACATCCTACAGAGTCCCCTCCAAAGTTTTCGAAACTCCACGGTTGACTGGGATGGATTTTGGAATACTTTAGACTTCATGTTGATTTCGGGCTCCCCATGATTAGACTGGTAATCTTTTGAGATGCCCCGAGTTTGATCTTGTCTGGATTTCAGTCTTCGTGAGTGTACTATTGAACTGCTTGAAGCCTTCAGGATATATCATCACGAGTCTCATAGAAACTCAGTCTAGCACTTGTATGAGCTCCGATTTGTTTTTCTCTGTACTATTGAATCAGTAGAGTTGTCGATTGCTTTTGTCAGTGTACTATTAATTGATTGCAAAAGCAGGAACAGTATTGGCAGGAAAAAGTGCGGTCTTTGTTAATGAAGATACGGGTCTCATCTGTTGAAGACGCAGCTCTTGTCTTGTCTTTGAAATGCAGGAATCATGTTAAACGTGAGCCTCACGTTGATCTTTGTTTGACAAGCGACTCTCATGAAATGTGGGGGTTGCATTGGAAGCTTCCGGATGCGAGCTTCATTAGCTTCAAACGCGAAGGTCACATTGGACCATTTCTTACGCGGATGTCATTGGAAACTCAGGACTCCTCAGTGCCATGCATTAGCTCGATTTGAGCCTGAGATATTCACTACGTATCTCAATCGTTGGGAGGTCTATAAAAGACCCGGTCTTTCAACAGTAAATTCACTTAACTTTTCATCTCTCTTAATCAGACCAATGTCTGAAGATTAAAAGTTCTTGAGCTTTCTTAAGAACCCATAAAGCTTCAAGCTTTTTTCAATCTTTCTCAAGATTTTCACCAGTGAAATGGCTCTTAAGTCTAAGCAAACTGCTGCTTCTTCAAGCGCTGTCATTGTGCCAATCACCATGGACTGTTCTTCTCCTCAAGAGGCCCCAATTTCTTGTAAGTAGAATGGATTTTGCCATTATTGAGAATACAAAGAACTTCATCTCTAAACTTTTTTTTGAAGTTTTGAAACTTCTTTTTAAGTTGAACAGCCGACGTAGAGATCACAAATTCGCGTTTGATTTGTAGACGTGACCCTCGCATTGATGTCAAAAATGTGGATTTGGTGATCGTCGCATTTTGTCATGTTAACACGACCCTTGCATTTATGAATCTAATGCGAGTCTGATGAACCTCGTATTTTGAGGCTTCTGAATGTGGGTCTCATTTATAAGACTCGTGTTTGAGCCTAAAGACTTAGTAAAATTTTCTAAATGTGAAGTCTAGATGCGGGCTTTATGTGATCCTCACGTTTTAGTCATTGAACGCGGGGCTCAACACATAACACTTGGTATACTTTCACTGTCTTCAAGATACTTTGTGTTCTTTTCTTTGCAGTGAGATATTCTTCTGACCCTTTGTCCAAGAAGTGTCACTTTTGACACATGTGTGGTGCAGACTTTAACATTGCTTACAGCCTCTAAAAGACAGCTTTAGTGTTTACTGGGGAGAATCGAGAGCGACAAACTAAGATGAGCAGGGCCAACATGTTGACTCTTCGGGGACTTCTCTGGGACGGGCGGTTGAATCAGGCTCCCATACTCTGTTAAGGAAGCTAGACTTCTTCTTAGGCGATTCAATCGATAAAGATGAAGAAGTTTTATATGAAGGCAATTACAACTAGCTTTGTCTAATTGGACACCAGAGGTTCTTTCACCCTAACATGGAGCGGATGTTTCCTTTGTCATATCTACAACCCATGTCTATACGTCAGCTAATGGATTGGAGTTGACCAAGTCTTTGTCGGGCATTTCTCTGGGGAAGATTGGTGTTAACGCCGCTTTCCTAGCTAGCCATGGTAGAGAAGTAATCGGATTACAACCCGAATTGGTCAGATTTGAGTATCCAACATGAGAGACTCCTCAGTGAGCGGCTACTTCATCGATTAGTTTATGGCTGTGAAGGGTAATTTTCGCCTGGTGAATTACATACGATGGTGGTCAAGGATGGTGAGTTTCGCCCTTGCACAGTTTGAAGATTTATTATGGCAAGTGGGTTTATATGGGACCGTCAGGGCCGTCATGCATGATATCCCACAAAGCAATCATCGCTTCTATGCAGCCTTGGAGCATTATAATCCAACGACATGCATGTTCTTTACTCCTATCGGAGA
Source organism: Agave tequilana (assembly GCA_038442645.1). NCBI lineage: Eukaryota > Viridiplantae > Streptophyta > Magnoliopsida > Asparagales > Asparagaceae > Agave > Agave tequilana. The sequence goes on from JAVJIF010008786.1 coordinate 183,497, forward strand.
GATGGGGTTCGCCTAGTATAAGATGTACAAAGTCTTAAGGTAGATGATAGGGGACGCTCCTTATTTGTGAGGAATCTATCTCATCTACAGAGGAGTTGCATCTACTGAAGAAGGATGATCCTTCGGTCTATGAAACTTACTGAGAAGTGCTGTGTCACTTTCATATTTGTGCACAGACAACCAGATGAAGGTTTGCGGGAATTAAGGAAATGGCATGAGCGAGCTATCTTTTCTATGATCTTAATGACAAGACTGGCCCAATGACTCACTTGGCCCCCTGAACGGATGAAGAGATCGAAGAAAGGATCAGCTCGTCCACCAGCTCATACACCACGGAATCAAATGAGGACACTTTCAATCTCGATATAGTTTTTGAAAGTTTTCATTATCAGGCCAGGATTCTAATTTCTGACAGAGCTTTACTGGCGGGATTTCTGATGATATGGTTGAAGTGATGTGTGGTGCCAACACCCCCTCATGAAGTAATTGTTGCCAACGTGATGTATCTGGCAGTTTTGGCGCATCATCCTTCTCACAGCAATGGTGGGTTGCTTCAAAGTGGGCTGCGAGTGCTGAGAGAAGCTTTTGTCTGGTGGGGCTTTTGTGGATAGGGCAACCCGCTCATG